>PVHX01008747.1:0-55909 GCA_004024805.1 Geosciurus inauris
TCTTTTAATGTTGTCCCAAAGCTCTTGGATGTTCTGTTCATGGCTTCTTACCATCTTCACTGTGTGGTCAACTCTATTCTCCAGGTTAAATATTTTGTCTTCAGTATCTGAGGTTCTGTCTTCCAAGTGGTCTAATCTGCTGGTGATGCTTTCTATTGAGTTTTTGATTTGGTTTATTGTTTCTTTCATTTCAAGGATTCTGTTTGGTTCCTTTTCAGAATCTCTACCTCCTTATTGAAGTGATTCTTTACTTCCAGTATTTGCCTGTGTATCTCTTTATCGAAGTGATCTTTTACTTCCTGTATTTGCCTATGAATCTCTTTATCCAAGTGATCTATTGCTGACTGGGTTTGCTCTCTTATATCATTCTTTAAGTCACCGACCATTTTAATTATGTATGTCCTGAATTCCTGTTCTGTCATTCCTCCTGCTGTACAGCCCATGGATTCTGGGAGGGTAGTATCTTGGTTTGTTTGAGTCACTTTCTTCCCTTGTTTTCTCATGATGTTTGTGTGTCTTTCTTCTAGCTCTGCTGATCCAAGGTGTTACAGTTTTAACTCCTATATGGTTATAGTTTCCCTGCAGGGTTTCGTCACTTCTCCTCCAGTAGGTGGCGTTGTCCGTTGTTTGCTGGACTTCCCCGGCTGGTATCCTTGGTACTGGTCCCAGGCCAAGGTGAGACTCTGGGCCGCTGGTGGAGTTGCTGTTCCACCGTGGCCAAGGTTTGCCCCCAGGTGTTCACCTGTGACCCCTGGTGTGTAGAAAGTTCCGCTGTGTTAGAAGGTGGTCCACAAAGAACAATAGCTGGGGTTCCGCTCAGGAGACAGTCAGTCCACAGAAGCAACTGCTAGCGATCTCTCGCAGTTGGGTGGGCACTGGGGCTAGGCACCCTGTGCGGAAGCAGGCCCGGCACGCCCGGGGTAAACTCCGGGCTGACGCCCTGGGCCGGATCCCCCACCACAACTGCACTCCACTGGTCGGTGCCGAAGCCACGCCTCCCGGCTACTGCTGCCTCCCGGTGGCCCTGTACTCACACATACACGAGCGAAATTCCTCTGTGGGATGTTGAGCCACAGAATGATGCCAGGAAGCTGGCTGGAAAACGGCGCCTCCACGACTTCCAGCCCTGGTCCTTGAGAGCCTAGCGCAGAGTGGACTGTCTAGGCCGCCATCTTGGAACCGCCCCTTAAATATAGTTTTAGTTTTCTGATTTTCTTGCATTTCCAATGAATTTTAGGGACAGATTGTGAATTGCTACCCTCAGGAAAAAAAATGTTCTTGGATATTGATAGGGATTGACTGAATCTCTAGATCAATTTTAGAATGGACTGTTATGCACTAGCAAAGTATGAATAAAATAAAGTTAAGAAAAGAATTCAATTTATAATAGCTTCAAAAAACAAAGTACCTAGGTCTGGTGATGTAGCTCTATGATAATGCACTTTCTTAGCATGTGATAGGCCCTGGGTAAAATCCTGTCTACCACAAAAAGTAAAATAAAATATCCAAAGATCAATTTTTTAAAAAACATATTATAAAACTTACACTCTGATAATCACTAAAAATATTAAAATTAATTTTAAAAGACCTAATAAGAAAGCTATTCCTATTCATAGATCTGATGACTTACTATTGTTAAGATAGCAATATTTTCCAAATTGACTTAAAAGACATTACCTAGGTATTGAATTCTAGGTTGACATTTATTTCATTCCATGAATTTGAAGCTATTATTTCACTTTTTTCAGACATCTTTGGTTCTTTCGAGAAATCTATTAGTTCAACACTCATTCCTTTGTACACAATATTTTTTTCTTGTTTTTTGAGTACCTCAAACCACATTTTTTATTTTTATAGTTTTATTATGTTTCTTTTTTTGTTTTAATTTATTCTGTTTGGTATACAATATGTTTTAATGTGTGTAGATTCTTATTTTCAGTTCTGGAAAATACTTTGCATTATAAGTATAAATGTAACTTCACCTTTGTTCTATCTATTCTGTCCTCTGAAGATATTCATTAGACAAATGTTAGACATTCAAATTTTTTCTCCACATCTTTTCACCTTTAAAGAAGTATTTTCTATTTTTTCTTAATCATGTATTATGAATAACTTTCCAGACCTTCCATTTATTTGTTCTTTATTCTCTATCTCACTTGTTATTTAATCCATCAATTTTATTTTGTTTCATTTTAATTTTAAATGTCTTATTTTTATTTCTAAGATTTCATGTAGTTTTCTTTCAATTTGCCTCATCATTTTTTTATTGTGTCTTATGGCTCATTTTTGTGATCTCAGTTTCTGAATTTACCCATTCCATAGTATATACATATTTCAAAACATGTTGTACATGATAAATATATATAATTTTTGTCCACTAACAAAATTTTTTAAATATTCATACATAATTATTTCATATTCTTTTGATATTTCTAATATCTGAAGTCTTCTAAGATTAAATTCTATTCTATCTGATAATTCTCATTTGCGGTGAAAAGTTTTCTTCTGTGCTATGTGATCTTTGACTCAGCTCAGATGTCAGTGGTTTTCTTTTTTTCTTTCTTTTTGTGGTACTGGGGATTGAAACCAGTTCCTTAGTGCATGTGAGGGAAGCACTTTACCGACTGAGCTATATCCCCAGCCTATGTCATTGGTTTTCATGGGCAACAAGCCTGAGGGTCTTATTTCAGAATGACTATGCAATTGCTTTTGTCAGAGACCTGGAGATGTTGGCAACCTTGGGCACTTTATTTCTTTTACAGGATTTCAAGTTTAAGGCAGGATCAGGTTCAGCTCTAACAACCTGCCTGTGGCCCAAACCTAGAATCCAAAGTACAGTATGGATATCCAAAGTACACTTGGACTCAGATAAAGCTGCTTTAGCATTTTTTAGTGCTCAAAGCTTTTTGCTCCAGTTTTATTTATTTACATGTTTGAACAAAAGAGGACTTTCAGTTTTCCTTTAATTCTGCCAGCCCAGAAATGCCTTAAAAAATGTATTTCCTCTGGAAACCAGTTGTTTCACATAAAAGGTCTTTTAATATGGTCTTATTTGCCAAACTGACAAAAGCTTAAGTGTTGTTATATTTTTAATCTGTTTTTAAATTATTTAATTTATTTGTTAATGAATTTAAGATAAATATATTCATTCATAGAATAAGGACAATAATTGTTTCTCAATATTATGAAGACTATCTGAGTTAGTGTGTACCACATAAAATGTATTAAATAAATGGCAACTAGTAGTGTTAGGTCTGGTCAGGGTCTAAGATGCCCAATTAGGGGAACCGGTCAGCAGCTGCAAAGCGGAGCTGCAAGCCAGATGTGAGGTCACTAGTAGACACGCCTCCTGTCAATCAACGAGTTTTTCTGACCTATCCAGGAAGGACTCTGGCCTTCTTTTCCTGTCCCCAAGCCCTCCCCTTCCTGACCGGTTTTTCTTGAAATTCTCTGTGCACGGAATCTCCGGAGCCATTCTTCCGGACACACTCTGGTGAACAGGAGTTTGGTCCGAGGGCATGCATTCCAATAAAGCCTTGCCGAATGGCTTAATTCATCTTCTCCTGGTCGTGTAATCTTTACAAGTAGTATCAATATTAATACTGCACATCATTAATTTTACGTGATATTTGAAATTAAAATTTAGAACTTCTCTGAGGAAATACAGTATTTCCAAGTGTTTGTTTTTTTGATTGATCAAATGCCACGTAGGTATTTTTTTTTGCATTTTATTAGAATGTATTATGACATTTTCTAATATGTAAAAGCTAAGATATAGTAAAAAATTCAAAACTAACAAGTTGATAATTGACATGTTAATAAAATAGTTTGTATGATATAAAGGGATATGAATTATTGTTTTGGAAAAGACCAGAAAAGTTCTGCCTAATACAAATCAGTGCACTTTATTGTATGCACAATCATTTATGTTCCTTTAGTCAACCATACTCACAGGTATGATTCAGGAGACAGGCATGTAAATGGCTTAAACTTATTGCTGGAATGATGATAATTACAAAGAAAGGAAAAATAGATATTTATGCCAAACACTGCATGAAATATTTTACATATATGATCTAATTTAATGCTTCAACAACTCTCATAAAATGGATTCTATTATTGTCATTGGCTTTTTTGATAGAAAATTTAAAACTAGTGATTAAATAAAGTCCCAAAGATCATCCAAAGCAGATGTGAATTTCCCCCTAATTCTCTCGGATTGCAGAGTTTATGCAAATATAAATTGTTCTTATTGCTCTCTACTACAAAATTAGTAATATTAATTAAAGAATTGCCATATTCTCTCAGGATTACATATGAAAAAAAGTGGTTGTTTCACTTTGGATAGAAGAATAAGGCTTCAGAATAAAAGTTCATTTGAATTGGGCCTAGAAAAATGAGCTCAATTAGAACAGGCATGGGCTGGGTGAAAGTCTTTCTTCCTTAGGAAGTGACTGAAAATGAGGACTGGGTACTGAGGACTAAGAACATAATCATGTATTAAGAAAAGGGTTTGATGTGGCTGACGCTTAATTGAGAAGGACAGCATATGAATAAGTGGATTGAGATCAGTTTTTAGTGGCTGTGAAGCCAACTTAAGTTTCCTGATTTTTATCATATGGGCATCCGAGAGTCACCAAACATTTGGCAAGAGTACAAATGAGACATGACTTAGAGTTTAGTGAAATAAATATAACAGCAGCCTAAAAGTAGAGAGCTAAGATTTTTATGCAGATAGTGCAGTCAAAAGATTATTGAAATGACAATCAGAAAAAAGAAGAAGTTACAGCTGTGGAAATGGAACTTTTCAGATCAGAAAGGTGTAAATTTGAAGTTCATAACTCATCTCAAAGTTTCTAAAACTAGAATATTCTTCATATTTAATTAGAATACAACTTCAAATAATTGGATGATATTCCATATTTACTTCTTTAATAGGATTTTAACAGTGAATATATTAAACTGATTATTTCATAACTCTTATACATTTTATTCTTTAAAATAGCCTGTGTTATCCAGATGTTAAACCTGATTTAATTGGTGATGTAAATAAAAGATTTTAAGCTTACTATTAATAAGTATGCAGAAGCAGACGCCAACAGAAGGGTAGGCCTGGTGGTCAGCAGCCCAAGACCTTCACAAGAAATGAAATGACTTACAAACAACCATCAGACCCACATATGGACAATAGCTACAAAAATAATATTTCTTCCCTGCCAACAAAGCTACCAGTAAGCATAAAAACTATCAGTCTTTCATATTTATACACAGTATTTGCTGTTAGAATTTTCATTTTTATTTTATACACCAGTAAATTATAAATTTTAATTTGAAACCAAAGGATTTGAACTTTAATTGGCACTTTGTATTTGGTAGTCTTTTCTGAGGTCTTTGTAGGACAATGTAGCAACTGTACTGTCAACATTTCGTGGAAACATTGACTATTATAATTGCATGCATTAACAAAGCAAAGAGAATGATTAAAAGAAGGCATCTGTTAATCACTCTCACAAGTGATCATTTCAGTATTAAATTATAGGATGCACAACTTGGTCTCTCAATATGCGCCCTGAGTACAAACCAAATACATAAATGTAGAAAAATGTCAAAACCACATTATAGTGTCCAATGCAGACAAGTAACAAATGCCACACAGACTGCCAATATAACAGATCTTGTTTCCTCTTTTTATTTTTCTCATTGTCATTCTACTCTATCTCAGGAGGGATATGAAAATATTCCTGAGACACAAACTAAAGCCATAAAGCATACAAAGAAAAATCAGCGTCTCCCAGAAGATCAATTTATTACAGTACCAAATTTCTTATTCATGAAGTTTGATCTAATTGCCTCAGCATAGAAATATATTATTTTTATGGATTATAATGATGCATAAATATAATTACATTAACAATGTTCACATATTAGCAAAATAATGCCTGTCTTTAACAGTGAAACAGCATTTGATTTCTTTAAAATATAGCCCACAAGTTATATACATATTAGCATTATCATGTATATTTCAACAGCTTGTGATACTATGAAAACTACACATTATAAACACTTTTGCATACTATTGTCATCTGACATACATGGTTTCCATGTATATAGGTAAATATAGTTCGCATGATTTTTATTAACATAATTCTTGTTTACAAATAGATTACTAGTTTACTTACTATTTCTATTTTATGAAGCATTTTATATTTTTTGTCCTTCTGTCTTAACTCCAAGCATGCAAATTATTTGTAAATCACTGTTGCATATTGTCAATCAAATTGAAAAATGCCATCCCTTCTTAATAGTCTTTCAGATTATTACAGTCATAAACCTCATTAGGGTGGTACATTTCTAAAAATATTGTTTTATTCTTTTGGACTACTTCACTAGTCTCTTCAAATTTTAAAGATCTTATTAACTTTTATGGCCACTGGCCATGAACTAATCAGAGCTCAGGTTATCAAAGTCAGGGGCCTTTCTAGCCCAAATAATGAAGGATCTGGTTCATGAGTCTTCCTGGTTTGGGTTTTGTTTTGTACATGTAATTTAGTGAAAAAAATTCCTGAACACAGTTCATTAATAAAAGTTTGAAATCAGTTTCACCATGGTATGTGAAGTATTCTTTTTTTTTTATGTTTTTTTTTTAATTTAAATGCGTTTCAAGTCATAGTACATAAACAGAGCTCACACTCACTTTCTGATTGACCTTCTCTCACCTTTTGAATCTGAATTTGCCTTCTGATAAAATCGAAGTACCTTATTATACATAAATAGGGGTCTGAGTGCTGAAATAAAAGTGCTGAAACTTGTTTTTGAACTGATACCCTGAGAAGTAGCCTCATTAGGAAAATTCACATGTGCAGTTAAAAGTTATTTCAAGCTGTGATTTAGAGGCTATGGATTGTGTTGTCATGCATAATAGACATTTCGGGTCATCTATCACTTCAGTGTCAGCTTCCTTGCTTAGCCTAGAGGGGTTGTGATGCTACATAGAAGACCCTAATCCTTTTGTGTTAGAAATGACTTTGAGGCCTTTCGTCTTAATGGATAAGTTAGCATTCCTTTAGTACAGCATTGAAAGACGTGACTAGGATGCTCCAGGATTATTAAACCGGATGAAAGCCAGTGAGGTACAAGAATGTCTATGAACTGAATCAATAATACAACATTCAGAATGTACCTCTGAATGAACTTCTTTTCTTCCCCACTTTTTTGAGTAGTTTTGAAGTTAAACAATAAAATACCACTTTAAAATCAAAAACCAGTGATTGATCCTGCAGATAACAAGTTACTATTGTTTTATTTATTATAAACTGATAAACATTTTTCTAAAACATCCTACTACTGTAGTGATTTGAATTATATTAATTTTAGGTATTACATTTCTTTGCCCAAAGTAATTTTTGAAATGATAACCAATTCTTTGATGTAGTTATTAACCACCAGAAGAGAATTCCCTCTGGATTTAAAATGATGAAAGGATCTATCTTCATTTATATATAAAATGGCAGATAGGGCGATTTTTATTCTTCCTTTTTCCCCCTCTTTTATTTTAAAATCTCTTTCCAATTTTTCTTGTAACCCTGCTGACATCATGACAAAATAAATTTTAAAATGAAATCAGAAAAGAAGGCATATTACCAAAATACTCACAAAATTATGCTTGATATTCCATATAGAATATAGTGAAGTAAGGACCTATGATTCTTATATTAGCTTGTGAATATGGATTTTGAGTATTTTTGGAAAATATATATATGTCTCCAGGAGTTGCTTTAAATATTACATAAGTTTTAATAATAGATGAAGGAGAAAAATGGGAAGGATAATACAATGCTACCTCAGCAGGAAGAAGGTTGGGGAATAATCAGGTGGCTTGGTAGTATGTGGAGGGATTTAACTCAATGGTTTATCAGCTAAAGTTAGAGTAACATTATAGAAACAGAAAAAGATTGGGAGAGAGGTTGAGAACAACTGGGAATTCTTCAGTAGGATGATGTATCTCTTGGCCTTAAGTTATAAGATAGAAAATCTGTGTACCATGAAATTCAGATATTCACATATATATATTTTCTCTCTGGTAAAAATAATACTAAACTGTTTCTTCAAATTTTGAACAGTCAAGACTCTGTGAACTGCTTCACCCAAAACAGCATCCTATTAGTAGTAATAATATTAAATCAAAATTCTGGGTCCTCATAATTTTATTGATAAATAAAGGAAAATCGAAGAACTAATATTTAGTAAATAAGGATATTGCTGATAAATAAGTATGTTAAATGAACATTTGCTAAACATTTTTATTTAAATCAATAATGAATAAATGCATAAGGTTTTAAAACCAACTCAAAGGAGAATTAAAAGAATTTGTGCATTGTAAGTTAACAATATTGAAAAGAATGGGTGAATATCCAGTTGTACCTTTACTTCACAGAATTCACTTATCTATAAAGGCAAGAATAATTTCTCATTGCTACTAGTTATCTAAACTTTATAATGATGTAAAATAATTTTCATAAATCAGAATTAGAAAACCGGGAAGGATAGTGCATGCTTTTTTTTTTTTTTTTTTTGGTACTGGGGATTGAACTCAGGGGTACTTGACCACTGAGCCATATCCCTAGCCCTATTTTATGTTTGATGTAGAGACAGGGTCTCACTGAGTTGCTTAGTGCCTTGCCTTTGCTGAGGCTGGCTTTGAACTTGCAATTCTCCTGTCTCAGTGTCCCTAAGTGCTGGGATTACAGGCTTGCGCTACTGCACCCGACTTAGTGCATGGTTTTCAAATGAAGTATGATTTTTTTTTTTTACAGTCTGACTGTTTTTATTAAGTACAGTTGTTTCACAATCTAAAGAATAGGCAAATAGATTAATGAATAAATGAGGGGTAAAAAGATAAAGGAATAAACAATTTAAGCAATAACAGTTTTGGAATGGTAAGTGTTTTTCATAACCTCTTAACACTCCCTCATTTGTTCTTAGACAAATGTTCATGTCACTTTTCCTCCAAATGCTATCTCCTTTACATGACTTCATTTTCCTACATAATTTTCTATAAGCCTTTCAACTGATTTAACTCTTTCATTTCTATTTCCTATTTTTTACAATCTCTATTTCCCCAGGTGCACTTCTTTCTTATGTTCATTTATAGCAATTACTTTTCTTCCTGAGTAATGAATCAAAGGCTGAAAGTAGGAAAGTGAAGACTTCTAAAAATTCAATAGATATAGTAGAATTGCAAGCTTAAGGGAGATAGAGTCCCATATTATTCTTTCTACGCTATGTTAGTCTCTCTTGTTTAATTGAATGTATTTTCCACTATTTAAATTCATGTAAAAACTCTTTTCATCTATTTCATGTTAGATCAGGAGACCTCAATGTTTAAACAAAAAATGAGTTTCATTTAAATGCCTTGGATTGGGTTGTGAAAAGATAACAGAATGAAATTGTAGGAGAGAATTACAGTTGATGGAAGAAAAGATGATTATAAATAGATGTCAAAAGTTTAGACTTCAAATTTTCTGTTATAACTAAATTGATATGGACAATAGCATGAAAATCATGTCATATTGCTCATGCTGTACAACATATATTTAATCTCCCTAAGAGTAATTTGGTATTTTAATACGAATGTACAATTTTTATCTGTCAATTTAAAAATCACCTTATTTCTCATAGGTTGATGTGGTTTGCTTTCTTAGAAGTGGGAAGGGGTCAGTCTTAATCCACTTCTTTCACAGGCTTTTCATGGGTCCTTGATTATGACACAGAACATTCTTAACAGTAATAATTTGATACATTACTAAAAGGACCTAAAACACTTTAACAATAAATCGAATGAATGCTTCAAACTCTACTTACTGACCTGGGATAAGGAGTTGTAGTTAGAAGGAGAATGTGTAGAATATGGTGCTGTGGACTGAATTCAAAAAGGGAAAAGGCCCCCAGAAGAGATTCCAAAATCATCAGGATAGGTGCTCCCACTTCCACTCCACACCCAGAGTGCACACACCCCAGAGCAAGGCTGCTTCCACCTCAATTTCAAAGATCAGGATGAGGGTGCAATAAATATGTATAGCTGGACATCCCAAGAAACCAAGTTGGTAAAGCCACATGCTGCAACAAAGAGATGGCCTGATAAGAAGAACCAAGTTTGTGAGGCTAGCACCCTATGGCCTTAGAGGACAAAGCATCTAACCAAGGAAGGCTACTCTCAAGATTTAAGAGCAAATGAATTTTTAATGCTAAGTTTTATTCTTGCTTGGGACCCATCAACCATTTCTTTATTCTTTTTTTTTATTCTAATTAGTTAAAATGACAGTAGAATGCATTTTGACACTTTATACATAAAGGGAGTATAACTCTCATTCTTCTGGTTGTACATGAATATAGAATCACACAAGTCATGTAATCATGCGTGTACATAGGGTAATACTGTCCAATTCATTCTATTATCCTTCCTGCACCCATATCCCCTTCTCTCCCTTCACTCCCCTCTGCCTAATCCAAGTACTTCTATTTTTCCCTAGTCCCCTGCTTATCATGAGTTAGCATCTGCATATCAGAGGAAACATTCGGCCTTTGGTTTTATGGGATTGGCTTATTTTGCTTAGCATGATATTCTCCAGCTTCATCCACTTACCTGCAAATGCCATTATTCATTCTCCTTTAAGGCTGAATAATATTCCATTGCTTATATGTACCACATTTTGTTTATCCATTCATCTGTTGAGGGGTATCTAGGTTGGTTCCATAATTTGGCTATCATAAATTTAGCTGCTACAAACATTGATGTGGCTGTGTCACTGTAGTTTGTTGATTTTAAGTCCTTGGGGTATAAACCAAGGAGTGGGATAGCTGGGTCAAATGTGATTCCATTTCAAGTTTTCTGAGGTATCTCCATACTGCTCTTCATAGTTGTTGAACCAATTTGCAGTCCCATCAGCAATGTATGATTGTACATTTTCCCCTAAGTCCTCACCAACATTTATTGTTGCTTGTATTCTTGATGAAAGAATTAGATTAGAATTAGATTAAAATTTGAAGTCTAATCAAATAAAATTTCTTGTATTCTGACTGGAGTGAGATGATATTTTGGAGTAGTTTTGATACATATTTCTCTAATTGATAGAGATGTTGCTTGATTCTATTTCTTCTTCCATGAGGTGTGTTCAGTTCCTTAGCTCATTTATTGATTGGGTTATTTGTTTTTGTGGGTGTTGAGTTTTTTGAGTTCTTTATATATCCTAGAGATTAATGCTCTATCTCAGGTGTATGTGGTAAAGATTTTCTCCCATTCTGTAGGCTCTCTCTTCATGTTATTAATTGTTTCCTTTGCTGAGAAGCAGCTTTTTAGTTTGAATCTATCCCATTTATTAAGTCTTAATTTTACTTCTTGGGCTTTAGGAGTCTTGTTAAGGAAATCAGTCCCTAAGCTGATATGGTGAAGGTTTGGGCCTACATTTTTGTTCTATTAGGCTCAGGTTCTATGTTCTAGTGCCTAAGTCTTTGATTCTCTCAAAAACTTTGAGTTTTGTTCAGGGTGAGAGACACAGGTTTAATTTCATTTTGCTACATATGGATTTCCAGTTTTCCCAGCACCATTTGTTGAAGAAACTATCTTTTCTCCAATGAATGTTTTTAATGTCTTTGTCTAGTATGAGATAACTGTATTTATGTGGGTTTGTCTCTATGTCTTCTATTATGTACCATTGGCCTACATGTCTGTTTTGGTGCCAATACCATGCTGTTTTGGTTATGGTGGTTCTGTGGTATAGTTAAAGGTCTTTGGGATGGGAATGTCTGTTTGATGTCTCTTCCACCAATGAATTTTCAAAAGACTAAATTGTATGGTTTCATAAGTTCAAAGCCGAAGAGGAATTTTGCCTCAGAATGTACCTCGAGTATCACTCATTATCTAATTTAGATGAAACTTTGGCATCACCTTCAGAGTTGATGCTAGAACAAGTTAAGCCTTTGCCGGAATGGCTTTTGTTGGAATAGAATAAATGTAGTTTGCACGTGAAAAGGATATGAATTTTGGGGGCAAAATGCTATAGACTGAACTATATCTCCCCAAATTAATGTTGAAGCTCTAACCTCCATTGTGATAATTTATAGAGATAAAACCTTTGGAAAATAATCAGGTTGTGATGGGGCCATGAAGTTGAGTCCTCAAGAAGGAATTAATGCCTCTATAACAAGAGACACCAGACATCAGGTTCACTCTTTCTCCACCATGTTAGGACACAGTGATAAGGTGCCATCTGTGAGCCAGTAAGAGATCCTTTAGACTTTCAACCTTCAACATTATAAGGAAAAAAATTCTGTTGTTTAAGCCACCCAGGCTATGGCATCTTGTTATGCAGACTAAACTAAGATATGACACCTTCCTCAGGCATAGGCCATAGAGAAAATGTCTTGAGGATAATAAAAGACAGTATTCACTAACATGTTCTGTATCTAATGACATTCAAAGAAGAAAATGGCAGTAACTGAAAAAGTACATTTTAAAGCAAAGATATTAAATATGAATAAAATGTAAGGCATTTCTCTTAAGAATGCTGATTGAAACAATGTGCTTCAAGTTTGTCCATGTGACCAAAAATGACAGAATTTTCTTTTTTGTAAGGCTGAATAAAATTCCATTGTGTATATGTGCCACATTTTTTCATTCATTTATTCATTGATAATTATTCTACTCTGTATATGTATATCAAAATATCACATTCTACTTCATAAATGTATGCAATTATAACTGGTCAATTAATAATAATATTAATGAGTAGAGATAATTTTTATTGATTAACAAAAATCTATGTCCCACAAGTTAATTTATGTGTATATAAGGTATCTCAGAGAGTGCTAGGATTGATGTTCTTTTTTTGACTGAACATGAAAACACTTCCTCTCATCCTCACTACCACATTTTAATTCCCTCTGAAGCTGTGAACTGGATTTTTTAAAAAATGATGAGGAACACCATAATTTGACATGGACCTTTCTTCAGTTATAATTTTTAAGTAACTCGGACTTCCCATGTGAGTTTTCTATCCCAGTATCTTCCATTAACCAAACCATGAAAGAGAGCTCTGACCTTACGTGTACATTTCCATCATAGCCAAAATTGTTAAACTGCTTAAGTCTAAAAGAACACTAAAAATACCAGGGAAGTAGAAAAGACTTCAAGTTTAGAAAACGTAATCCAAGATGACACCCTATAAACTTTTATTTCCTGAGTTTATAAAAATTGTCTGTTTAAAAAATATATATATATAGACTCTCCTGTCAAAGAGCCTGTCTTGGTTATCTCTGGTATCCGTTTATTCCCCAGAGTAATCTCTCTGTGCTCTTCCCTACACAACAAATATGTGACAATCTGCTCCTCAGAGAATAGAGTAAGAAAAAAAGTTATATTCTTTTATTCAAAATGAATATAAAAATAAAAGAAATGAAATATGCCAAATTCTAAGTGAAAAAAATAAGGAATTTTTTATTACTCCAACTAAGCAGAATGAATCATCTATTAAATGCCTGTATTTTATTTATTATTGTCTTATCCCAAATGGAAGATGTCAGCACAAGTTAACAACAACCTCTTTAAAAAAAAAAAAAAAAAAACTAGGGATAACAGAACTGATACCATGTAGGTAAAGAAAAGACAACTTTTACAAATGTCTCATAAAAAGTGATTTTTTAATGGAAAAAAACACATCTGTATGTTTGAATCTGAATAGTTGCTTCCAAATTGATGCTTATAATAAACGCTATATTTACAATTTAACATGCAATATAACACAAATATTTACTACGGCTAAACATATATTTCTAAAGAGAAATAGAAAACTCAAATGGAATGTTTGTAAGGCAACTCACTTTTTAAATCTAATTTTTTGTACAAGCACCTCAATTCTCACTTTACCTGGATGAGTAAATAAAATCTATATAATGTTCTACATAATTTAGTAAAAAAGAAACTAGTTTTCTTGTCAGGAATATGATTTGCATTTTATCTTACTGATGAATTTTAGTTAATTATTCATAAATTAAATTGAAGGATGATCTGCTTGGAAGATTTTATAAGATATAATATTGTGATTAACATGTATCTGGAGACTTATGTGATCAGTGTACTTGTAATTTTAATAAGTAATTAAACCTGCACATTTAGTCCAAGAAAAGACATTAAGATTAAACAAAGTTCCACCTGTGCCAAACTACATGATATCACTCCAAATATATTTATCTATTTTTTAACATTCCAACAATAATTGTTTAAATGATTTCCCCTTAATGAGCTAAAGTTTGTATGGACTGCATTAGATTTTAATTTTAATAGTGTAATTTTGACATTTCAGTTTTAAGAAAGTCTTAAAATCTCTTCTTTAAAGTCTAGTATGCTCAATAAAAATGAAGATTTAAATTTATGTGTGAAATATTCCACATTCTTTCCAGTTCTTCATAGTTCTAGTAACCCAGCGGACAGAGAGCTACCATCCTTCACCTATTTCTTTCTGCTGGTAGAGAAGAACTGAAGAAAGGCATTGTGGCAGGAGCCTGTGGTGACTGACAGATGGGCTTTGTTGCAAGGGCCTCACAAGCAAGAGGTCTAAGCCTCAATTCGGAATTGAGGGGGCTTCTGTGAGTGACAGAGAAACAGGTTTACATAAATATGACTTTCCGTTCACACATTTTTTTGGTAATATTTGTTAGGAGAAAATAAGAAAAGCAGACCTATCTATACACCATTCCTGATGTGTTTCTGTGAGAGGTGAGAGGAAAGGGAGAGGTTAGATAATAAAGATCACAAAGAAGGGATGGGAGCAGTGATGTGTGCTCTTTACTCTCAACATAAAAACGTGGAATGTGTCCCTAAGTGGCTTTCTGTCTACCTACTCTCTCCTCTTTCATGCATGCTGTAAATAATGGTAGTGAGCCATGTTCTTTTATTTCTTTTGCAGCTGCTCATAAACAACTTTGTCCAACAGGACACACATAAATACCTGACTTCCTGCTAACAGTTATTCTAGGATCCTTTTCATTTTCCTCACTTAAAGGCGAATTTATTTCATTTATTCAAGCACAAAATAAGACTTTAGGGGTCTCTTTTAGATAGAATGATCAACACAGAGCAGCAAAAAGACATCATAATAATTTTCCAATTTCATTTGCATTTAGTACTTGATACAAATTAGCAGTGCTTTCATTTTAGATGCTGAGTAGTATAGATAAAACAATTAATTGATGTCATTTTCTCTGTAATTATCATGACTTTTGTAATATGTTGATGGCATTGTCTGGCTTTCTCTGATATTTAAAACTTGAAAACTTTTTAGTCTGATCAAAGACATAGACAAAAAAGTAAATAAAGAAAGAAATCATCTCTGGTGCAACAGACCTGAGGATAGATTAACTGGGATTGTTTTTCTATCAGTATGTTTTCTTAATTGGTACATATGAAGGAAGTTATTATTGAAAATATCTGTGTTTCCCAGAAACCACTAAAGAGGTTTTTAACTTGTACTGGGCATTTTGTGGCAGTAGGTGCTGTGGCAAGGAGACCAATTAACCAATGTGTACTGCTGTGAAAGCAACACTACAGGTATCTAGTTTACTGTCTGTGTGGTCCTGATTGTATTTAAAAAGAAGATGAAAGAGTTGGAAAGATGGCAAATGATGGAAGGGGAAAAGAAATGGGAAACTCTAGAAAGCATTTAAGAATGATATATAGGGCTTCCATATGGTAATTGTTTCATTTTTGCTTTTCATTTGTCCACCAAAAATTAAATGTAATATAGATCATAAAAATTCATTTTGTGTTTATTAAAATGTATGATTTTAGTATGTTTCTCTTACTATCTTTTAGAGCATATTTATTATCAATTCTATACTTTTTGTATTCTACACTAAGTACAGTTAGTTCACTTCATCTTTGTCAGTTAAATATTAATTCCATTTTTTTAGATGAGGAAACCAAACCTCATTTGGGTTGTCTATTTTTTCCAAGTCAAACAACTAGTGAGTTCTGATTGGTACTTAAACAGTTTAATGTCAGAGCCCACATATTCTTTCCACCACACAATCATTTCTCTTTCGATTCTCTGGATTTATACATACATATTTTAAGCAGTCATGTCATGGTTAGTAGAAGCTTTTATTGTCAAAACTTCTGCTTACTCTAGACTGCATATTTCAGTGAAAAAAATTGCTAACATGTTATTGATATTTTATTGTATTTTTTTCATTCTGTTAATTTGTATACTGTTACAACTTTTAACAAAATAAAGAAAGAAGGACCCAGGATATTGCAAATGTATCTCTTATAAGTGAATAAAATAAAACATTTTAAAAGATCACTCTCCTAAAAGGCTAACTGTGCATTCATTTCACATAAGATTTAAGCTAAGAAATTGTAAGGTAATTTATGATGAAGTTAAGATAATAGACTCTGTCCCAGCTTAGCTACTTGGGTTGGATGTCTTACTATTTCAAATAGCAGCTATGTGACACCTGCAAGTTACTTCAGATTTTCAGTTCCCAGGTCTGTAAAATAAACATAATAATGCCACTTATATTTTATAATTGTTTTGTGAATTACATTATTTATTTAAGATAAAGTCCTTGGAAAAATGGCTTGACATTTGGAAAATCCACACCAAGTATTCATAGGAGAAATTGAGACAGAACAATAAATAGTCACCCTTGAAACTAAGAAAGGATATGGTTAGGACTTGAAAAAGAAGAAGTCTGAATCCAACTCATGAGATTGAACAACATTGCTCCTTAGTAAGCCAATCATCATTTCAGAGTCTCTTTGATTTGCTTAAAAGTATATCTGAATAAATATAAACAATTGTTATTGATTTATTTGCTTTCACTCAAGAAGTTCACTCATTTTCAAAATGGCAGGAATAAAATCTAAATTAAAGCTACAGATTCTCAAGGTCCTTGGAGACCTGTCCTAACCTCAGGAGTCGTCTCCATTCATACTGGAGACGGTGGAAAGTTAAATGATGAAGGCTTAGGCAATTTTGAAAGCACATTCAGAATAATTCCCTATTGAAAGGAGCTTCCAGAATTCTTCAGAGTAGTAACAAATTTTTAACGAATGTCCACACTGACTTTTCACAGCATGCTAGTTACTAATCCCCTAATCAGCCTATGGAATTTGGAAAAGACAATGGAGGAAGTAAAATCTGGTAAATGAAGACTATTTTCTCTGTCTAGTAAACAGAAAACCTCTGACATTTGTGTATGGAATTTGTTGAAAGGCCTCTTAGTCCTTGTTCTCTATCTGTTAATCTCCAGATCATTATTATGACATTCGGTCTTTATTACCCTCTTTCCAGTATCTTATGAATAGAGGACTGCTGAATGTTTGGAAGACAGAGACACATAGGTACCTGAATGCCTATTTTAAGGTTTATTGGTGTTAGGCAATAACAACGAATGTATCTATGATCTATCCCATTTTGTAACGCTAAAGTTAGATTCGTCTAAAAGATGTGACATTTTAGGGAAAAGAAACTTTTGCCCTTATGAAAAAAGATTTTTCTAGTTCATAGAAAATAACATAGAACTGACTGTATCACTACTCTTTTCCTTGAAAAAAGGATTTGAAAGATGATATGAAAGAGCCTCATCACCCTTTTCTTCCCTATCTTTAGCATAGAAGTTAATGAACCTGCTAGTAAAAGTGTATAGTCCAACATACAGCAATCTCCTAAGGAGAATTTAAATTTAGAAAATCTGCATCTGAGATAAAATATTTAAGAGAATTTCTACTTTATAATATGAGAAATATTAGACTATCTTCTAAGGATCTTTGTAATAGTGTTGCAATGGTTATCATGTTTCCATTAAATGCTTCCTAATAGAAATCTGATTCATTAAGCCACCCACAGATAGTTAACTTATACAACTAATTCTGTCAAATATGAGGTAGTGAACTAGGGATCTTCTCATTTTTATATTGAAGAGAACAATTTCTGAACTTTTACCACAAATGTGCAAAGAAAAGATCATCCTGTGAAAACATAGCCATTAGGTCTTTGTACACAAATCTAATTGTCATTCTAAGCATTCCTTTCCATAGTATAATATTAAAAATCACAGTGCTAAGACATCTGTGGTAGGCCCATGTTTGGCAAAACAAATGTTTCAAAATGAAAGTGAATTTTAAATCCTGATACTATAAATGACTTTGTGATAAAATGTTCTTTTGTAGCTTTTTCTCATTCATTCTTAGAAATAGGTGCTACACTTTCATATAGACCTTTTCAGGATAATGAGATTTAATGTTTGGAAGAGGTACCTGGAAGCTAAGCCCTTCACCTTTTTGTGAAGGCCTATCTCCCACACATAACTACTTTTCAAGTGATGATTAAATATACAGTTCCAAAAGAGTTTGGCCCTAATTTATTTTAATCAAATATAAATGAAGGGAACTAATTTCTAAATAGCAAAAGCTCATGCACAAGGTTAAATAAGTAATTTAGCTCTGCTACCTATTCAGTATTATTTACACTGAATTTATCCATGTTTGAGTTATGTATATATTATAATGGCATAATTTATGTTCCACCCCAGTGTCCTAATAAGTCTCTAAAGGTTTATTACCCATTACCTTGAGCAAATTTTTCTTAGCATATAAAGCAGAGGTAGAAATGAGAAAACTGGTAATTGCAGAACTATAATGCCTATAACATAAGCATAAAATGGCGTGCTCTGGCTTTGATTCAGATAGATTTTTACAACTAAATTACTGTTTCCAAGCTTACTATACAACACTGTTAAGTTAATCTCTTTTGGAGGCTCATCCTCCATGTCACCAAAGTAGGGATAAAGATGCCTGCCTATTCCATATAGGGTGAGGAATAAATGAGATATAACCTTAAAATTTAGAGTTCAGTATCTTTAGTCAGAAAGACGTCAAAAATGACAGGTATGACTATTAGGATTTGCACATCTTAGAATATCTGCTGGTGCCAGTTTTATTCCCCAAGTTCACTAAATGTTTAACTGATACTTAGTATATTTATTGCGTTTTCCTTGGACTGAGGAGGCAAAGAAAAAGAAACACATGCCAAGTTTTTAAGAGCTACCTAGTGAGCAAGTGTTGATTGAATTGTAAATTCCATAATGTATAATTTAACAATTCATTAAAAAATCAAACAAATTTTGATTTAATTTTACTTTTCATTTAGTGATATTTTCCTAATTGTTTGAAATAACCATTAACAAATACTAATGATTAGGAAAATGTCAACAGAATTTATAATATTCACTCCTTTTATGACACTTATATGTTGAAAATAGAACTTCTATTGCAGAGTCTGGTTAGAGGATTTACACAAGCTGACAGAAGTCTTATGAAAGCTAGGAAAATCTGTTTTTTTGAGAAATGTATTTTCTTAGGCTTAACCAGATTAAATGGCTTTTAAAAAACGTCTTGTGGAGATCTATGTTCAAGTTTGTCTTTGATATGCATCTGTATTTCCTGTAATAAACAATTATTATTCCAACCTCCTACTGATTTATTGTACCTAAAGTTAGATCTGATGTCAAGAAACCCACGGTATTTTCATTTTAATTTTGCTTAAAATTTAATGTCTCACCTCCTTAATTCGTATCTTTCAGTTCACCAAAGAAATAGGTCAGATAAATTAAAGCTGCATAATTACAAAAAAACATTTGAGGAAAAAAAGAATGACCCTAAAGAAACTTAAGATATTCAAATTGTTCTCAAAAACTTTTAAAGATTGGTATCTCTACTACATGTATTCATATGTGCCCCTCCTTATGTGTCAGTCAATTCTTTCAGAGTAATTTCACAACCTAAAATGACCAGTACCAGGCAAGTTTTTAAGTATATACAGCATCTGAAACTGATATTATAATCGCTGTGACTACACACAAAATATTTTTTACATAAAAACCACAGGACATAAAATTTTTGTTATGGTCATCCTAATTCCCAGGTTATACTGAAGGTATTTATACTCTACTAATTTGTACAGGAATAAAACATTTTTAATATAAAATATGATCCTCAAGTCACACATTTAGAATATATAGTAAAAACATGAACTTTTGAAAGAAGGAAGAAGAACAGAAGGCAACTCCATGGTTTTAAATTGTTCTTGAAGCTGAAACTTCTATTTCATCCAAAGGATCTCATGTTATAGAACCAACATCTATAATTTTCTCCCATTTGGGTTGAAGTCCCATTCATGGAAAGCTAAGAAAGGCCAAGTTTAAGACTACATAGTGGAATGGATGAATAGATAAAGAAAATGTGGTATATGTACACAATAGAATATTACTCAGCCATAAAGAAGAATGAAAATAATACTATCATGCTAAGTGAAATAAGCCAATCCCCCAAAACCAAAGGCAGAGTGTTCTCCCTTATATGCAGATGCTAACACATAATAGGTGAGAAGGGGTGGTAGGGAATAATAGAAGAACTTTGAGTTAGACAGGGGAATGAAGGGAAGGGAAGAAGGATGGGAATATGAATGACAGTAGAATGAATTGGTCATCACTTTCTTGTTTTCATATATGAATACGTAGGGTAACTGTACATGATGTACAACCACAAGAAGGGGAAGTTATACTCCATGTATGTATAAATGTTGAAATATATTCTACTGTTGTGTATAACTAAAAATAACAAATAATTTTAAAAAAAGACTACACAGTGGTATGAATATGAAACCACAAGCTCAGATATGCAGAAGATAACTGCTCTTCTTTTTGTTTTAGTCAACATATATCAAACTCTCAGTCCACAATCTTCTAAAAAACAATTAATATGTCATTATCCCCAATATTCCCTCTCAACACACCTGCCCAATTTCTTTCCATTTATAATTTTCAGTGTAAGTGGAGTGATTATTATCTTCAGAGGGAAAAATACCAGGAGAAAGAAGACAAACTAATATTTCTGATTCATCCAACCATAGGAGAATAAAGTGGAAGGCTCAGACCCAGATGAAACAGAACAGTGCTGCTCTTAAAAGCACTGTGTGTCATACTCCTCTCTTCTTTCCTATGCAGTCAATGAAATGTGATTTTTGAAAACCCAAGCAAAATTTGGAAATGGAAATATTACAAGGAAATCTGTATGGGATGTTGGAGTAAATAAGTCTCAAAATCTACGTGTGCATAAAAATACTTGTGCTAAGTTAAGTACCAAGATACCTAATGTTGAAATGTCTATTAGATAAGCTTCTTAAATGTAGAAAGCCTCTAAAATGGCACTAAACAATCCCCATAACCTTATTCAGCCCTTGTGCAAACCTGGCCCTTACTGGGATCTGGATTTAATGACTTGCCTCTAATGAATACAAAGCAGCAGAAGTTACAGGATGTCACTTTACTGATTAGGTTACAAAAGATTGCAACCTCTGTCTTGAACTGGCTCTTCCTTAAGTCACTTGCCCTGGAGGAATCCAAGTGCCTTGTCATGAGGCAGTGCTATGGAAAGACCTGGCCTGGGTTAACAACTGGAAATAACAGACAGGGTAAGCTTGGAATGAGTCTTCCCTGAACTTGAGCCATCGGAAAACAAAACAGAACAAAAGCCCTGGATCTAAGCTTGAAAACAACCATTTGACAGACCTGAGATAGAGGCACTCAACTAAACCATGCACAGATTCCTTAGCCACAGAAACAATGAGATGATGAATGTTTGTTAAGCTGCTAAATTTTAGAATGATATATTAAACAGCAATAATACCTAATACGTTGTAGCTTTATATCTATTTTCCAACAATGCTCCTTAGGTTCTCAAAATTTTTTGTTAAATGAAATAAATGAAAAAACATTGATGTTTAATAAGGAAAGAATGTGGAAAAATAAAACTAGAAAAGAATTCTAATGGCATAAGTTCTTCTTATTGATATGAATTTTTCGAAGTAATAGAGTCATACCTCTTCTATCCACATTTTCTTATCATTTTGTATATGCTAAGAATCTTTTATTAGGGAAAAAAGTTACAATTCTGAATTGGCATGAAATAATTTGCCTTTTACATCTGTATGTCTCAAATAAAAAAATCCTACATTAACTTGATTTGGTATCTGGAAGCAAATATGATTTACAACAGAAAATTAGATGGTGTTGTAATACTTTGGTAGCAAACAACTTGTCCTTCTGATCCCATTGTACACATTAAGTATTCTTAGAGTAGCTGCAAGTTTTAGAGAAATACTAACTACATGGTTTGTTCTACATATTTCCACATATTTCCTCCTAGGAAAAATAGTCATGCAATTAACAGGTTAAATACCACATATTTTTACACTTGTAAAATTTTCTGTATGAAAAGCTGTGTTTTACTTAGATTAAGGGTAGAATAAATATAAACAAATACAAATAGACTTAGGAGCAAAATAAAAATGATACAAAAGATTGAATGTTCAAATTCTTTGTCTTTTATTTTGAACTGTTTATTGAGTGTGCATAAAAATCTTACATTGATAACCATAAAATAAGGATAGGTATCCAATCAATATCTGAAGATACATATTTTCCTGTACTGAGACATACATAATATTGCATCTTTATTATGATCTCAATTCTTCAAAATGGTACTGGTTGAAAATAACAATTATACATATAATTTTTTGCTTATTTTTTCATATTCCTGTTGCTTTCTAAAATCATAAGAACTAAAGATGATGGTTAAAGCATGTATTGGACAAGTGTCAAGATTATTTTGCAGATATTATCTCATGTCTGATATATTCTACCCATCATGTACACAATAGCTCCAGGGGAGGAGGACAACCCCCACAGACTGATGGAATCAGCTAGTTCGTCCAGACCATTGATTGGCCTGTCATAGCTATTCATTCTCTCATATTTTACCTATTAATTAGCAAATGAACTATATTCATTTATAGAAAACTTCAGACCATACTTATGTAGCTTTATAATAGAACCTGAGTAAGAAATAACAAAATGAAATTAAAGAATTGTTGATTCCTTTAGCTGAGGTATTTACTTAAATTACTTTTGTCTCAGATAAAATATGAACTGGTTCTACAATTTTTATAGGCACTTGGAATGTTTACAAATTTTAATAAGATGTATGGAGAGCTGTCCTTGGGCTGTGTGTGGACTATCAGCATTACTGCTAGTGAGGGGAGAGGTCTGGCATTGGGAATGCCTGTGGCACCCCCACAGAGTTAGATTGCCTGATGCAGGTGAACTTCCCCTTCAGCTCTGCCAAAGATCCCTCACAGCAGGGAGATGGGCTGACCTGCTGTAGCCGCACATCCCCTCTGAGATGGGTGTGACCTGCTGACTGTAAGACTTCACAAAGCAAGACTCCACCCTTGAATCCTTATTCTTGCCTTTGATATACCCCCTTAAATAAACCACAGGAGCCAGTTTCTTGTTGTCTAACTCCAGCTCTCTTGTGGACTGGACCTATCAAGGGCTCCAACTTATGAAACTATCTTTCTGACTTTGTCTTTTGTTCTGCTCTAATTATTCTAGACTTTAATTTCTCAGGTGGCTTACATCTTCCTTGGCAGGAAGAAGAACCCCTCAAGGAGACGCTGGCTATCTCCCCTTAATGATGGATAGACAATAATGAAGAGAAATTAAAACAAAATTTATTGTTTACTGTGATTGCATTAGTAGTTGCAAAATGTAATAAATAGGCAAGCCTAGTCTTCAGTAAGAAAGAGATAAAATAGCTTATACATCAAACCTGAAGCAATTGTCTAACTTAAAATGTGATTCAAGTCATATATCATTTCTTAATCTATTTAATAACTTCTTATTTAAGTTTAAACTTCTTTAATGATAAAATCCAATTATATTGGATTAAACGTTGCACTTCTAGCCTTTTTCTGCTAAGGGAAATGAAAAATTGATCTTTTCCTGAATATATGAGATCAGATCACATCAGTTTAATAACAGCCATATTACATGTGATAGATCAAAAGAAAATGTAAATAACTTTCAATATAATATGCTTTCATTTCTCTATCATATACTTAGTAGAACTATCATATACTTAGTAGAACTTTAATTCTAAATGATACATAAAATAATTATGCTGATGTCAGCAATTTAGGTTCATATGAGAATTATAATTTATAAGCACTCACATTTTGCTGTCTAGAGTTTAATACTCATTTAAAATATTCACCAAATATCATTTCAGATCTTGGTATGTTAATATTTATCTATTTTGTCAACAAGTGTCCCATAAAAATTCCAAATCAATAAAAATCAACTTTAAAAAAATCAATAAAAACTAAAAATGGACCTCAAGTAGACCCCAAACTAACAAAAACCTACCTGGGGCTCAGAGTTGCCCTCAATCACATCTTTTTTCTCCAAATTATTTAAAGCCTTCTCAAGAATCATAAGATCAAACAACAGAAGTTCAACCTCATCTCCGTTTTTCTACCCTGTGCATGTACTTTCTAAAAACCTAGGGGGATAGGGTTTCACAAAGGGAAGAGAGACTCTCCGCATGATTTCTATACATAGAGAAAATCCTCAGCACCGTTTTTGCTGTTACCTTTTGCTGCCAAGCACAGCTATTGTTTTTAAAGCTTCTTTACACTGCTTTGGATGCTGTTGTCTTATTTAATACAGCTGCCTTCCTGTTTACAGTTTGCAGCTCAATCCACAAATCATCTCCGAGGTGAAGGTAGTATTAATTGTATTGATGATAGATAATTTTATTATGTGTTTTTTAGACACCAGGCATGATTATAAATACATTACATATTTTACCTCACTGTGCCTAATACCAGTTGATTTAGGACCAGTGTGTTCTTCTCTTGGCTATATCAGGAGTATATTCAGCCAGATTTCCTGTCTAAGTTTGCTAGTGCTGCCATAACAAAACATCATAGACAGTAGCTTAAACAACAGAAATTTATTTTCTCATAATCCTGAATGTTAGAAATCTAAGACCAAAGTGTTGACAAGTGTAATGTCTTCTGAGTCTTCTCTACTTGTCTTGCAGGTGATTGCCTTCTTGATGCTTCCTCACACGATCAACACTTGGTCTGTTCACACACTTACATGATGTCTGTGTGATATCTCCTCATCTTATAATGATGAAAGATGTACTGGTTTAAGGCTGACCCTGATGACATCATTTAAACTTAATTACTACTGTAAAGTCTCTGTCTCTGAATACAAGTCAAATGCTTAGGTAACAGAGTTTCAGCATCTGAATTTTGCAGGAGACATGGTTCAGCCTATAACATTCCCCAATTCTCCACAGGCATCAGAATTCATTTTGGTCTCCTGTAGGCACAGAAGATAGTGACTAGTATTCAGCACAACTTTCCAGGGTACACTTTCCTGTTCAACTCTAGAAACAAATAAGATTAATTTCTTAAATGTTTGTGTTGCAACAATGAACTGGCTTTCTCTTAGAGAACCTCTGTTTAACTATACCTCTTGGAAGCAGGAGGAGGAGTAATGTGGATGTCAGAAACACCTCTATGCCCCAGTGGTCATTCTTACTGACAAGGACGACAAAAGATGTGTTACCAGCACATCACCTCTCCACACTTGTGTATATAATGTTTTATAGATTATTAACAAAACATTTCAAATGTCAGCATGGAGAGAATTATAACAATTAATAGTACTGAAGCCATTGAAAACTGTTGTGGTTCAATTTAAATGCTTTTTTTATGCACAAAGCCACATTAATTTCAGAAAAAAATCAAAGGGTTAAATATTATAAAATCTGGAATCAAAATTTAAAATGTACTTTATGATAATTCTTAATCAAATCTCATTTGAAAGAAAATTTTCTAATTCAAAGAAAAGACTGACAAAATGATTCTTGTATTTGAGTGTTATATATCCTTAATAGATGTTATTTTTTTAAAGAGTTTTAATTTCACAGCAAAATTAAGTAGAAGTGAGAGATTTCCCATGCATCCTATGTACCCACACAGGCTTAGCCTCCCCCATTATCAACAACTCCCAGTAAAGTATACAATTACTAAGTTTTGGAAACAAAACTTTATACAAATTAAATTTAGCCAAGTTTATTTGAACAACGAATGATTCATGAATTCGGCAGCATGCAGAACCAGAACAGTTTGAAAGAGCTCTATCTAGTACTGTGAGCAGACAGTATCTATAAATTTAAAAGAACAAGTTACATATAGAAATAGCGTGACTGGTTATAGTTTGGCATTGCCTTATTTAGACATGGTGTGATGAGTCAATTGCCTTATGTAGACATGCTCTGACCAGTTGGCAGCCTATGATTGGCTGAAGTTCAGCACCTGCGGTTGGCTGAGACTCAGCTACTTGTGACAAGAATATACTCTTTAGGTAGGTTGCAGTTCTTTAAGTAGAAACTCAAAATATGGAACCAGCCCCAGGCCAAATTTAGTCTGATTTAATACAATTGATAAACCTTCGTTGACACATCAATATCGCAATAGCTCCATGGTGTCTACTGTTTTCAACACTCCTAGTGTTGTAGCCTCTGTGGGTTTGGACTAATTCATAATGACACACATCCACCATTACAGAATGCAGAGTAGGTTCATTGCCCTTCCTCCAGAAAATTTTGTTCAATCTGGCAGCAACCAGTTTTTGTTGTAATCACTCTATAGTTTTGTACTTTCCAAACATTATATAGTTGAAATCATAGAGTATGGTGCCTTTTCAGATTAGCTTCTTTCACTTAGTAATATGCATTTAAAATTTCCCCTGTGTCTTTGTATGACTCACTAGCTCATTTTGCTTAAGTGCTGAATATGTTCCATTTTCTGAATGTCCCACACTTCATTGATTCACACATACACTGAAGGACATTTCATTTGTTTCCACATTAAGGCAATTATGAATAATGTTGCTATAATCATCCCTGTGCATACTTTCAAGTAAACATAAGTTTTCCGCACCTTTGGGTAAATATAAAGGAGCATGATTATTAGATTGTTTGGTGAGAGTGTACTTAGTTTTATAAGAAACTGGCAAACTTATCTTGCAAAGTGGCTGTATCCTTTTGTTTTCCCACGAAAAATTGTTGATAGTTCCTGTTGATCCACATCCTCACTAGCATTTGATATCAGTGTTCTGTTTTGGACTACCCGACCAGGTGTTTAATTATATCTAATTGTCATTTTTATCTGATGACATATGACATAACTGATGACATATGGAACATCTTGTCATGTTTATTTGCCATCAGTATATCTTCTTTGGTTAAGAGTCTATTAAAGACTTTGGGCCAATTTTTATTAGGGTTGTTTTCTTAATATTGAGTTTTAAATGTGCATAGTATATTTTTAGATAAATTTTTTATCAGATATAACTGTTACAAATATTTTTTCCTGATCTGTGGCTCATCTTTTCTTTCTCTTGATGGTATCTTCACAGAGCATTATTTTATTTTAATTTTTTGTACCGGGGATTGAACCTAGAGGTGCTTAAACACTGAGCCACATTCCCAGCCCTTTTTTTATTTTTATTTAGGACAGGGTCTCGTTGAGTTGCTAAGTTCCTTGCTAAGTTGGTAAGGCTGGCTTTGAACTCCAATCCTCCTGCCTCTGCCTACCAAGCCACTGAGATTATAGGTGTGCACCATCACACCTGGCTCACAGAGCATTTTTAATTTAAATAAATTCTACATATTAAATTATTTCTTCATGGATTGTGACTGTGTTGTAACTAAAAAGTTGTCACAAACCCCCAAGGTTTATCTAGATTTTTTTTTCCCCATTACCTTCTAGAAGTTTTATTTTTTTCCAATTTGTCTTTAGTCTACAATCCATCAGAAGTTGTTTGTGTTTGCTTACTTGCTTTTGAGTGTTGAGGCTCAAACTCATAGCCTCTTGCGTGCTAGGCAAGTGCTGAACCTCTAAGCAACACCTCTAGTCCTTGAAGTTAATTTTTGCAAAGGGTAAAATACCTAGATTTATATCTTTTTGCATGTGGATGTCAAATTGTTCCAACACCATATGTTGAATATACTTTTTAAAATTTGTTTTGCCTTTGCTTCTTTGTCAAAACATCATTTGTCTATATTTATATGGGTCTATTCCTGAACTCGTTATTCTGTTCCATTGATCTATTTGTCTGTTCTTTCCCCAATATCACAGTGTCTTGATTGCTATAGCTTTATACTAAGCATTGAAGTTGAGTAGTGTCAGACCTCTAAAATTATTCTCCTTGAATATTTTCTTGGCTTTTCTAGATCTTTTGTCTCTACATAGAAACTTTAGAATTCATTGGTCAGTATTTACAAAATACCTTGCTGGGATGTTGATTGAAATAGCATTGAATCTATAGACCAAGTTGGGAACAACTGACATCTTGACAATATTGAGTCCTGTCTATGAGTATAGACAGTCTCCATTTATTCAGTTCTTATTTCTTTCATCAGAGTTTTATGGTTTTCTTCACAGATCTTCTACAAATTTTGTTGATGTATATCCAAGTATTTCACATTTTTGAGTGCTAATGGAAATAATATTGTGTTTTTAATTTAAATTTTTATTTGTTGCTAGAATATGGAAGTGAATGACTTTTGTGTATTAACTTTATACCCTGTAGCCCTGCTATGATCACTTATTAGTTCTGGGTGGGGTTTTTTTCCTGATTATTTCAGATTTCAAAATAGATAATCAGTTCGTCCATAAAAAAAAAAATAAAGTTGTATTTCTTCTTTCATAATATGAGTTTCTTTTATTTTCTTTTCTCATCCCATTAACTTATAGTATAGTTTTAAAAAGTAGTGAAGGATATCTTTTTCTTGTTCCTGATCTCTTTGGGAGAGTTGAAAACTCTCACATTAACTATGTCAGCTGTAGATATTTGTAGATATTCTTTATTAAGTTATGGAAGTTTCCCTCTATTACTAGTTCACCAAAAGTTTATTATCATAAACAGATGGTGAATTTTGTCAAATGCTTGTGTTGAATATATTGATATGATCATGTGATTTTTTTCTTCTTTAGCCTGTTTACATGAATTATATCAGTTAATTTTTTAATATTCAACTAGATTCACATACTTGAAATAAATGCCTTTGGCCATGGTTTATAATTTTTTTGTACATGATTGGATTCAATTTGCTAATATTTTCTTGCAGATTTTTGCACATATGTTGTTTTAGTTAGCTTTTTTGCCACTACGACCAAAAGAGCTGACAAGAAAATTTTTTAAAATGAAACATTTATTTGGTACTCACAATTTCAGAGGTCTCAGTCCATAGACACTTGACTCCATTCCTTGGGGCCTAAAAGCCACTTAATGTCATGGTGGAGTTGTTTAGTAGAGGAAAGAAACTCAAGACCTGACCATCAAGAAGCAGAGAGAGACTACTCCACTCAACAAGGACAAAATATATACCCCGAAGTCACAACCAAAGTGACTCTCCTCCTTCAGCCACACCCTACCTGCCTGCAGTTACCACCCAGTTATTCCCTATCAGGATTAGTGCACTGATTAGGTTAAGGCTTTCATAGCCCAATAATTTCATCTCTGAACTTTCTTGCATTGTCTCAAACATGAGCTTTTAGGGGACACCTCATATCTAAACCATAATATGTCATGAAACATACTAGTTTTCCTTTCTTGCACAATATTTTAATGATGACCTTATAAAGTGAGTTATTATTTCCACTATTTCCATATTTTTAAAAAGATTGTAGAGAGTAGGCATAGTTTCTTCTTTAAAGTCTGAAAGAATTCACAAGTGAACCTATGTGGGATCAATATTTTCTATTTGGAAAGGTTATTAATTATTGATTCAATTTATTTAATAATAGTAGGTCTATTCATATTGTTCTTCTTATTGGAGTTTTGACAGATCATGCCTTTCGAAGAATTGTTCCATTTCATCCAAGTTACCAAATTTGTGGGCATAGAGTTTTCTACTTTTATTCATTTGCTTTCTATGGTATTTGTTGTGATGTTCCCACTTTAATTTCTGACATTAGCTGTTTGTATACCCACAATTTTTTCTCATTCATATGGCTAGTGCTATATAAATTATATTGTTTTTTTTTCAAAGAGCTAGCATTTAGTCTCTTGATTTTCTTTATTTCTCAGTTTGATTTATTCTGTAATTTTTAGTATTTATTTTCATCCAATTACTTAGGGTTTAATTTAATATTCTTTTTTCTTTTTAGATATGCATTTTGACATATTATACATACTAGAGTATAACGCATTCTAATTAGGATTCCATTCCTGTGGTTGTACATGATGTGGCATTTCACTGGTTGCGTATTCATATATGAACACAGGAAAGTTATGTCTGGTTTATCTTCTTTATCTAGTTTTCTACTATGAAAAAGTGGGTAATAATAGTAATAATAATTATTTCTCTTCTAATATATGCATTAATGTTATAAATTTCCTCTAAGCACTGCTTTCACTTCACACCACAAGTTTGAATAAGGTATATATTCATTTGTATTTAGTTCAAAACTTTTTAATTTCTATAGAGATTTCTGACCTACATGTTAGTAAGAAGCCTGTTATTTAATTCTCCAGTTGTTATAAAGTTTAACTGTGTCTTCACTGATTTCCTGCCTGCTGAATATATTCATTTCTAATAGATAAGTACAGAAGACTCCAACTACAATAGCAGATTCTATTTCTTCTTACACTTTTATTATTTTTTCTGCGGATCTTTTGTCACTATGTTATTAGGCACATATACATTAAAGAATTTTACATCTTCTTGAATAATTAACCTCACAAATAATGCCCATCTTTATTTATAACAACTTTCCCTACTCTGAGGTCTCCTCTGTCTGAAATTAATAGAGCAACTCCAGTTTTCTTTTTAGCATTAGCATGGTTATATTCTTCTCTTCATTTACTTTTTACTAATGTGTTTCTGAGCAATTATGGTGAATTTCTTGTAGACAACATATTGTTGTGTTGTATTTTTTATTCACTCTGATAGTTTCTGTCTTTTAATGATGGATTATATCATTGACATTTAAATTATTATATAGTTGGATTAATTTTACCATATTTGTTACTGTTTAGTCTATTTTTAGTTTACTTTTTAGCTGATTTTTAAAAAAAATACATCATGTTATAATTCATTTTCTTTCCTTTAGCTTATCAATTCCTTTTCTTTATTTCTTTTTTTAGGCATTGTTGTAGAGTACAAAATATCAGTGTATAAACAATACAGGCCCACTTACCTTTTACCATTGTTTTCATTCAAAACATAAGCATACATAAAGACACATAGTTGCTATTATTGTTTTGAACAGTTATCTTTTAGACCAATTAAAATACTAAAAATAAATTTTTATCTACATCCTCTGAATTCTTTGGTACTCATTTTTATTCAGACATTTTTATTCTTGTGTTGTTTTGTTTTACTCTAAATAAAATTCAATATTTCTTCCAACTAATTCCCTTATTATTTTTATAAGAAATTTTTATCTTTTTTACTTTTTGAAAAAGATAACTTGGCAGGACACAGAATATCAACTTGGTGACATTTTTGCCTCAACACTAAATATTTCACTCTCACTTCTTGCTTTCATGGTTTCTGAGGAGCAGTTGAGTATAATTCCTATATTTACTTCTTTATAGGTAAGGTACTATTTTCTCTGGTTTCTTTCAGGGGTTTTTCCCCTTTACCTAAGATTTTCTACAGTTTTAAAGTGATATAACTGGACAGTTTTTCCTGTCATTTATTCTACTTGGTGTTCTCTGAGATTCTTTGAACTGTGGTTTGCTGACTGTAGTGGTTAATTTAAATCTTCAACTTGATTGGATTAAGATGTGCCTGGTGATTGAGTGGCTTCTGGGTGTGTTGATGAGGATGTGTCTAGGAATGATTGGCATGTGGGATAACCAACTGAAATGGAGATCCTCCCCAAGCATGGGCAACCCTGTCCAGTAGAATGGAGATGCAGTTTGATGCAGAATGATGGCTTGGATGGAATAAAAGCTGGAAGAACAAGGAATCAGCAGCAAATGCAAGCTTAATTCTTCTAGACTGGGTTCTTGATTGATGCTCCGATTGTCTGAGGATATCAGACTCTCACTTCTTCACTCTTCCAAAGTGGACTGTACCTGTGATTCTCCAAAAGCCTTCAGTCTTAGACTAGGGTAGAACCGTTGATTCCTTTTGTTCTGAGGTTTCAGCCTCTTGGACTGCACAGCTACTGTTTCTTCCAGCCCTCCAGCTTGCAGATGGCCATTGTGAACTATCTAGCTTCTGGTTGCATAAACCAACTTAATAAATCCCCTTTTTATAATTATACATGTTGATTCTATTCCTCTAGAGATCTGTGACTAATACACTGACTGATGTGGATTGGAAAAACTTTCAGTAACTTTTATTTCAATATTTCTTCCTTTACTTTCTCTTTTCTCCTTCTACTATTTCCATTATATATTGGTTACACCTTTTGTGGTTGGCTCGTGTAACATAGATGGTATGGAACTTAAAACTGAGTGAGATGTAAGTCCCTGATATGTAGATTTGATGTCATTCACTGGAAGGGACACTATAATATGCACTCACGTCCTTTCGGTTTAGGAGCAAACATTTACTCCTCCCACTTAGAGTGGAGTGAAATATTGAAAACTTAGACCTCAGAAGGGTAATCCCAGTCATAGATTGCTCTTGGCTAAAGAACACTGCCATACTCAAGGCCATACCTTTATCTCAAGTACAGAAGAACATCTCAAGTAGAATGACCAGTTGACAAAGGGGCGTAAGCTGCAAGGATTTTTTCTTTTTTCTTTTTTGAGAATATTTTTAAAAGGTTAGGGCTGGTGCTGCTAAAAGCCAGTTGCTATTTTCCCCACAGGGTGATAGTTCTAAATGTCTATCCTTGTTTCCAACCCTCACAGAATGCCGAAGGATTTATTGAAGCTATGTCATGATTGAACTTCTCACTCTGACCACACTTGCTCCCAAGTCTTCTCCAACAGATGCTGATCTCATGATTCTACCCCACCCACAAAAAGGAAAATATATTTTAATCTTAAAGTTTGATTTACATGGAACTCAACATGTAACAGAAGAGGATAAAAGTTAAAACTATAGAAATAAGAGTTTACTGAGAAAAAAAGTAGAAAAATATAGAAAAGAGCCTATAATAAGGCAGAAAGAAAAATAATCAGAAAACTTAAGTGGTGGATTTGGTATGTGCAAATCTAGAAAAAATAATATCTTAAGACATTTGGCCAACAAGCACAAATAATTTAGATATTAGTATCCTAAATTTGTAGATAGAGTAAAAATCAGATGTCAATCATTTAGAATGGAAGGAGTGATTGAAGGACAACTAGAAATGAGAACAGGTAGTTTTAAAGAACAGAGAGCTCTAGGAATATTTTAAATGGTAAAGGTAAGTGGAGCTACAAATAAAATAGTATGAATAAACATGTGTCCCAGAGACGGTTATTAGAAATAAGTTTCAGAGTACAGAAGTACTGGATTTTAACAACAGTGATGACTTCTGGGTTTTGCTCAGGGAAGTACAGAAGTAGAAAAATCATTAGTCTCATCCTTGCTTCTAACTGTAACCCTAAAGCCTGAGTATGATGCCAATTCATGGTGTTTACACAAACTTTCAGTGGTGAAATTGTAGGAGGAGCAAGTCACACAAAATCTTAGGAAAGTTAAACACCTGCAGGGAGAGATGGGATGCTGACACCACTCATCTGGAAGACAAATTTTTGTATACTGATCAGAAAATTTAAAATCTGGGAAAGATGAGTACAGGCTGGTGGGAGAGTATGAAGCCCCTGGTACCATATCCTCAGCACCACAAAAAAATAAAATAAAGGATAATGTCCATCTACAACTAAAAAGACAAACAACAACAAAACAAAACAAAAAAACAAAAAAAAATCTTCCTTGATCAGGTCTGGTGGAGGGGAACAGGAGCTCCTTTGGGATCGGCAAGAAACACTGTCCAAACCTATCTCCCTTTTCTCTCCTACAGGACAAAATTTTTACTCAGTAACGAGGAAGGGCAACAACAAAAAATCTTACTCTCAAAGTGCTAGGGGAAATTCACTGTAGCTGGGGCCCCAAACTTGGAGGAGGAGGTGAGTAATTGTGAAGACCAATATCTGAGACAAGGAGTGCAGTGTCTGTCTAAAACACGAGGTTAAATCATAACACCAGAGTGTAACTCCATGCTGTCCTCAAGCACAGTCATAGAGTAAAAGTAAGAGGTAAATCTTAGTGTGAGACCTGCAAGAGACAGATACAACAAAGGTAGATCTAAATCCATGGGTGGATCAGACACTGAAAAAAAAAACCCTCTGGCATGCAACCCTCACACTAAATCCAGTGTGTGCCGTGGATAACCATAGCAACAGAAAACCTTAAATTGAATCCAAATTCTGATTATAATAATAGAAACATTTACATGCAGAATAATGAAAGGCATACCCATATCAAAGCATAAAAACTGCTTTTAGTCTGTCTAGTACTACAAAAAAATGTACATCTTCAACAGAAAACATGCCAAAAGGCTAAGGAAAAAAATAACCCTAAGATGTGGCATTCAACAGAAACATAACTAGATAGGACATGGATATGGGAAATATGTGACAGGAAGTTTAAAATAAAATTTGTCATTGAATTGGTTATTTCCTAAAGTCTCCAATGGAAAAAGTACATAATATTCAAGACTGCATAGGTAATTTTTAGGAGAAAAGGAGAAATAGAAAAATAATGAAACAGAAATGCTACCTCTAAAAATACAGAGAAAATAAAATGACTTTGGAGTTCCTTTAAGTAGACGATGATAGCTGAGGAGTAAATCATTAAAACCAAAGATGGTCAATAGTAATTAACAAAACTGAAACATGAAGAGTTTAAAAAAATAAAAGGTGGGAAAAATGAACATAAAATAGTATCCAAGATCTGTTGAATAAAGTTTTGGGGGTTCTCAAGAGAAAAGAAAAAAGACAATGGAGAACAGGGCAGAAAAATAAAATTCAAATTAATAGTAGCTTCAGAATTTTCCAAAAATTACAACCAACAAATCAAAGGTTTTAGATACTCAGAAACACCAAGCAGGATAAATACAAATTCACACATGCATACACATATACATATACACCCCTAAGTATATTATATTTAAACTACATATAAAGATAAAATCTTAAATGCATCTGGAATAAAAGCACATCACAAGCAGAGAAAGAACAAAACGTAGTACAGCAAACTTTGTATCTAATACCAGAAGACAGTGGAGTCAAATCTTCAAAATATTAGAGAAAAATATGTATCAAATAAGATTTCTATCCCCAGCAAAACCAGTTTATAAAATGCAGGAGAAATAAAGAATTTCTCCAATGAAAACAAATAATTCATCATCTGAAGACATACATGGCAATAAATAGTAAAAGTTCTTCAGGCAAAATGCACGTACTACACAGAAACCTAATCTACACAAGGCAGTGGAGAGAGTTGTCAATGTAATAAATGAAAGTAAAAGAAACTTATTTACTCTCCTATTTTTAATTCTTAAAAAAAACTTTCTAAAGTAAAATGATAGCAATATATTCTGTGTTAATAGCATGTGTAAAAATAAAATGTATGACAATTATAGTACAAAAAATGGTAGAATAGATTGGGAACATAATTTTGTAAGGTCTTTCCACAACATGTGAAGAAATACAATAATATTTGAAGGTAGCTTCTGATTAGTTAAAAAAGTATATTATAAACCTGAGTATATATAAAACATGGTATAAATAATAAATTAAGGGAACATATTCTTAGTAGTTTAAAAATATGCAAATAAATCTAGAGGAAGCAAATAAAGAAGAAAAAAAGAACAGAGATAAAAATTAGAATATTGCTAGCAAAATATTAGATTGAATCCAGATGTACTAATGTTGACTTAAATGTGAATGATCTAATCACATAAGTTTAAAGTCTGTCAGTTGGAATAAACAAGTGATATTTAACAAAATACTATTTGCAGAAAACCTACTTTATAAAGACCTAACTTTGCTGTGTTGGATGGAATCAGATTTAACAGTATAAATTCATACTTTCAGAGTAGATAGGTAGGTAGGTAGGTAGGTAGGTACACACATACTGACAAACATTTATATAGATACATAGATTTGTGTGTGTGTGTGTATGTGGATTAATGTGCATACATACATTTCTGAAGCATGTCTGGCACCCAGATCTTGATTTCTAAATACTACTCTCCAAAATACTACTCTGGTTCCTTCAAAAAGAAACCGGACATCCTTTAAATGCTTGGCTTCAGGCCTGGAGCAAGGAAGGTACAAGATGAACTTGCCTTAACTTGTGACATCAGAACATAAACACAGATGCAATGAAGGAAGGGAGCATGTGAAAAAGATCTAAATCTAAAATCATCTCAATAAAAGAAGTTTAAAGAAACTACTAAAAATAATGAAAACTTTTATAAGACTTAAAAATATAATAGCACTTAATAAAATAATTTAAATTGAGAATTTTGAAAGCTTCTTAGAGATGCTGACCTTCAATGACCTTCAATGACCTTCAATGTGATTAGATCACATTTAAGTCAACATTAGTACATCTGGATTCAATCTAAGCTATCTGCAATGCTAGCCTCCTCACAAATACCAACCTCAAATTTATATTGAAATCCACACAAAATCAAGAATAATCTAAGATATAGTGAAATCCCATAATAAACTTGAATCTGGCCTACAACAATGTATTCTCCTACAGAAATATCACCCTGTCCTTTAAACTTTCCAAAACCATACCTCAGTTTTTCCCTGCTTGCCATTCCACAATCTTGACTTGCTTTTATTGCTACTTTATGCACACTATCATTTTCATTTGACAGCTTATGCTTCACTTCCTCCTCCACACACATAAGCATGGCCTTCACTCATGGCTTCTCACTCCAGTACTTTTCCTCTCCACAGGTCATCAGGCAATTAGGGGGTCTTGAATTGACCACAGAGTAGCTAGGTTCATAACACTCCAAATCATTTACTTTACTCAAGCTTGGTTTGGAAATTTGAGAAATGAAAATAAACTTTGTAAGTAATAAAGTAATAAGTAGGATTTAGATGAAAAACACTTCTTTCCAAAGAATGAAAGCAAATGTAAAAGCACACAAGAAGAAAGAAAATTTGTAAATAAGATTTGGTGATAGCATCAGAAAATGCCTGGCACAATCTTTTCACTTTTCAAAGGAGTATTTAGAGGACTAGAGACTTTCCCAAGGTCACATAGAAATTAGACTCCATTCCTCTTCTTTCCAAATTGGAGTTCCTCCCACAATCTCATACTAGTTCAGTTTGATGTAGAAAATGACTACAGTGTAAGACAGTAAGAAGGAAATTAATAAAGCTGTTTTAAAAGCAGATTATAAAAGGATTTGAATATCAGTCTAAGGAATTAGAATTTTTATATTAGAAGTTTATATGGTACTTATTTTGTAATCGTAGTTTCCATTTATTCAAGAGTCTCAAATATATTTTCTTTTGGACCCTAGTTTTCTCACCTGTTAAATGGCACTATCAATACCTACGTTCAGTTTATTGTTTTGCAGTAAATCTATATAAATTCCCTAATGTTCAATAAATGTCAGTCATTATTATTATTTTATGGTTTCTGTAATATTTCAATGTAAAAATACAAAGGTAAATTTTAGTTACTATCTTTCTATATTTAACTAATGAATTATATGTTGTATTGCTTACAATTTTTTCTTCATTTATGAAATTGAGATTGTTTTATTCACAACCCCTTGTATACCAAATATATAATAAATTTTGAGCAAATGATTGAAGATAGTGAAAACCTCTATGAAAATGTACAATACAATTGAAATTCAGATTTAAAACCTTTACTTGAATATGCTATCATAAAATAATATGGTATATTGTTGAAATTTAGAACAGATTAACTTAAAATGCTCACGAGTGGCTCTCATATCATAATTTGTTGGACATAAAAATCATATGCAATAAAAAATTTGAAGATGAGATAATGGAGTATAAGAAAATGAAAGTGAACACTGACTTGATGTTAATGTATATGCTAGTCAGCTTTCTGTTGCTGCGACCAAAATACCTGACAAGAGTAACTTAGAGGATGAAAAGTTCATTTTTGACTTGTAGTTTTAGAGGTCTCAGTCAATGGTCAGCTGACTCTATAGCTCTGGGCTGAGGTTAAGGCAGAACAATGGCAGAAGGGCATGGTGGAGGAAAGATGCTCTATTATGGCAGCCCAGAAGCAGAGAAAGAGAAAGAGAAGACAGACGTAATAAGATCCCCAAGGGCACACAACCAGTGACCTGCTTCCTCTAGCTATCTCCACCTACCTACAGTTACCACCCAGCACAGTAGTCCTTTCAAATTATTAACCCATCAAATGTATTAATTCACTGATTAGGATAGAGCTCTCATATTCTAATCATTTCACCTCTGAACATTCTTGCATTAATACAGGAGCTTTTAGAGGACACCTTATATTCAAACTACAAAAAGTTTTATACCCCGGGGCTGGGGTTATGGCACAGTGGTAGCGTGCTCGCCTAGCATGCGTGAGGCACTGGGTTCGATCCTCAGCACCACATAAAAATAAAAATAAAGATATTCTGTCCACCTACAACTAAAAAAATATATATATTTTTTTAAAAAGTTTTACACCCTGATTATGTTTCTTAAAAAAGTTTTTCAATAAATTTATGATTGGTATCTCCCTGTCCATTTTATCACACCTATTCAAGTCAATAATCAGAACTTATGGAATGCCTAAAATCTGCCAAAAATTAGGCTAAATCTGAGGATTGGAGGAAATAATAAAAAAATGGTTTTGCTATGGTGAATGAGTTGTCAAGAATTCCTTGCTGGAAATTTAATCAACAATGAAACAGTGTAAGGAGGTGGGCATTTCAGGAAGTGTTTTGGCCCTAAGGTCTCTGTTCTCATGCATGGTCCTTTATAAAAAGGACTTCCAGGAGTGGGTTCACTCTCTCTGATATTCCACTCATGAGGATGTAACATTAGTCCTCTCTTGTGAAGAAACAGAGAGAAGGCTCTCACCTGATGCTGGCTTCTTGAAATTAGACTTCCCAGACTCCAGAACTATGAGAAATAAATTTTTCTTTATAAATTGCCTGGTCTGTGGTCTTCTTAATGTTTTTCTTAGTGCATTATAATCGTACATAATCATGTGGTTCATTTTTAACATATTCATAAATGCATATAACCTAATTTTCTCCATTTCAATCTGTTTCCCTGCTCTCCTTTTGCTTCCTGACCTCCTTTTTCTACTATACTGGTCTTCTTTATATTCATTTATTGTTTTGTCTATGATTTTTTCATTATAATAGCACAATCAGACTAAGACACTTCTCTGCTCAAAAAAATTTAACTTGATATAAGTTTTGAGAATAAATAAGGTAAGTATGCATATTTAAATTTGTATCCATAAATAAGCAGTTTTGTCATGCCTGTATGTCCTTATGAATAAAAAGAAGCTATTAAAATGTGTTTATAAAGAGATATTGAAGTGTATGCTAATATCATTTGGTTAAGTTTTAAATTAAGGCAATTTTCCAAATAGAGTTGATATCAACCAGGAGAAAAAGCTAACAGGAATAAATGGAGAAAAACTCATTTTGAATAAATTTGAAAAAGATCACTACTGTGATCATGAAAAAAATACAATCATTAATTGAGCAATTTTATTATTTGATCACAGGCACACTAAGCTATTAGTCAAAGTATTATCAGGATAATGTATTGTACAATTGTTGATTTAAAAGTTAGACAAGCGAATCTTTCAACTTGCCAGCTTTGTTGTCAAAATTTATGTTTATGAATCTACTAGTAACTAAGAATAAACTTGCATTCAAGTAAATTATTTTTCAATGAGCAAAAAAATCAATCTTTAACAATGGTTATGAATTTTACTTCCTCATTTATAAATACACAGACAAGAAAAATTGTTTCACCACCAAATATTTACTAAATTATCAAATAGTAATTCTGGAAAACTTCAGATAAAAACTAAATAAATATATTTGATAGACAAAACAAAAACCCAGCAATGTCTGTTCATTAACACTAACTTTGTTTGAATATAATTCTTCCTAGGAGAAAATCAATAGATACCGAGAGTCTTTAATCAAGAGAGGAATAATTGATTATTTAGTTTTTTCCCTCATGATTCATTAAATTGAAACCCACTTATATTTTTAACTCTTCAAACTCCATAGTAATCAATAAATATTTGTTAATGCACCTTGGAAATTACTTCTCTACAAGGTATTATACTTAAGCATTTCATTAGAATGAGTTTGTAAAAATAGCTAACAGCAGGGTCATATCTGAGTCAATAATACTACCAATGGCTTCAAATTTATTAAAAGAGAACAAAGAGTCTATTATGCATGCAGAATAATACTCTCACATTTGACTCCCTGCTAGCATCTTCTTCTGTTTGATCCTGTCCTTACAAGCCTGTAATCATCAACTTTCAGGCAGCCAGTTCTTTAATGTGAAAATTGAAATAGGCTGAAAAGATTACTTCCAAAAGCAGGTAACACAGGATTGTGCCCTGCAGTGCTGTATGATACAATTCAGAGAGAGCTGTATTGCCGCTTAAATTGTGGACATATGGAATGGGATCAAAACAGGCTAGCAGGCGTTGTGGGATAGCTGCCAAGAAGGTCTTACAGAAAAGTGTTTCATTGTCACCTTCACTTCATGGAGATAAAAGCTTAACAAGGAGCAAGCGATTCATTCTGTTGATGATTACAGGAAGTAAGATGAGCTTCTGGAGGGAAGCTATAAAAAGAGTAGGCTGGAAGTTTTAAGTGACGCATTGCTAATTTGGAGACTTTCATCCCTCCTAAATTTCATTAGCGATGACATTGTGTGAGAAATGTTTGTGCGAGAAGTTGTGGGTAACTGAATACAGAATACTAGACACTCAATTACCCTCTGTGTTGATATGGGCTGATCAGTGCATGGCCTTCAATAGGAAGCACCAGCCTTGGTCATTTTTAATAACACTTGGATGTCAGCACACAGCCACAAAGGCAGCAAAGGGCCACATGCAGCCAGCTGCTGCAAAGCACGTTCCGCAGCAGTGTACTTTATTTTTATTTATTTATTTTAGTTTTGGTACCGGGGATTGAACTCAGCCACATCTGGACAACTGAGCCACATCTCCAGCCCTATTTTGTGTTTTATGTAGAGGCAGGGTCTCATTGAATTGCCTAGCTCCTCGCCATTGCTGAGGCTGGCTTTGAACTTGTGATTCTCCTGTCTCAGCCTCCCAAAGTGCTGGGATTACAGGCGTGCGCCACCGCACCCAGCTAACAGTGTACTTTAAAACAACTCTTTACATATAAACCTTAGCACCTATGTTCAGTAAAGTCTCTGTTATAGACTAAAGTCTCTATTTGGCTCTTTAAAAACATCTTGAAATACGAATCTAATGGATATTTTTCTTATTTGAGAAAAGGTTATAAATATTAAGTCTAAATATTAAAGACAATTAAAAATGTTACATATCTATATGACATAAAAGAGTGGGAAAATTATAGCCTGTATTTCTAGGTTAAATGGCAGAGGGGAGATGGATTGGAGAACTTCCCTTTCCCAATGGCAAAAACAAAAGCAAGAAAGAAATAATTTTCACAATGTACAAACAATTCATCACCAACAAAAAACAAGAATGGTGTAAAATCTCATACATAAACCCTGATATGATTTAGGAGTTTATGCAGTTAAAATGTCTGAAAGTAAATTTCTCTGACTGCCCTGCATGTTAAAGCCAAACACACACACACACACACACACACACACATACACACAAAGGTGATCAATGGGAAAGTTAAAGCCTCAGTACACTGGTGAAAATGCAAGAAAGATTTAAAATAATTGAACAGCTAGTTCTCAATTAACTAGAAAAATATCCATGAAAGAAACACAAAGATAATAAAATAAAATAAATAAATGAGGGTAGAAATTTAATGAATAAGAAAGAATAATTTACTAATGTTGACAAAGGAATTAAAACTTGTCAAAACATGCATCAATAAATCAATTAGTAAGAGTAATCAAGAAAACAGAAAGGGAAGGTCCTGGGAAATGAGAGTGATCAAATATCTTATAGGCAATATAAGAACATGAATATAGCAATAAATCCCACTATAATATGTGAATACAGCAATAAATCCCACTATACTATGTGATTATAATGCACTAATAAAAGAGAAAATCTAAAAAAAAAAAAAAGAATAGAGCACAATTATACATTATTAGGAATAAGTAGAGCATAAATGCCTATAGAATGAGTGGAATTGTGGTTTTTGATTCATTTTAATTATGACATAGAATTTTATAATAGTAAATTAAAAGCATAAATGAAAGCCAATTTATTAAAATAGTCATCAACATTAGAAAAAGTAGAAACCCTCAGCAATACAGACAAGAAAGTAGAAATGCTGTTGCTGCATTTCCCTAAATAGAAGCATCAGCCCAAGGTGCTCAACAGAGAGTCCTGCCAATCAATCCTTACATACCCATAAACTGCTTCTGAGCAAGAAAGAGGAGAAAATGTCTCGAATTCTGGGTTTAAGGTCAGCATAACTCCCATTCCAAGAATGATAGAAAGCAAAATCAAGAGGCTAATCTCTCTTAGCAACACGTAATATTCTAACTGAAATATGACAAAATATGAATACATTTGATTTTGCTATACTGTATATACTAAAGGAAGGATGCACCATGACTTATGGGTTTTATCCAAGAAATGTAGCTTTTTTTTTTTTTTCATTCTGGGAATTGAACCCAGGGCACTTAACCACTGAGTTACATATCAGCAAGTTTTATTTTTTGAGATGAGGTCTTGCTAAGTTGCTTAGAGCCTCACTAAATTGCTGACGCTGGTTTTGAACTTGTAATCCTCATGCCTCAGCCCTGAACTGCTGGAGTTACAGGTAAGCCCCACCTCATCCAGCCAGAAATGCAGCAATTCTTGATCAAAAACATTATTAATATATTAACAAGGTTTGTGAATAAAAGGAGAAAAATTACTCTTATAAGAAAGTATTCACCAAGGATTACCTAAGTAAAATCCTTTAACTTGATTAATGGTAAATAAAAGGAAACTTAGCAGACATTGCAATTAATGGTAAAGTTGTAAAATCCACCATTGTATTTAGTATAGATATTTTATGGTTGAACTTTTATTATGAGGGTATATTAGTTGTATAATTGAAACTAACATATTAAAAATATGGTTTAAAATGATTGCAGAGTAGAAATAACAAAAATATACTAACACTAACTTTGGTTTTCTCTATATTTCCATGGTTATTTGACTAGAGTAATTATTCCCTTGCTTATGTTAAAAAAAAAGTTCTAATAACTGTGACAAAAATTTTCCATTGTGTAAAACAAAAAAACACCAAATAATTTAATTTTAAAATAGCCATATTAAGGGGCTAGGGTTATGGCGCAGTGGTAGCGTGCTTGCCTAGCACGTGTGAAACACTGGGTTTGATCCTCAGCACCACATAAAAATAAAATAAAGTTTTTTTTTTAAAATAGCCATATTAAATTTTCACATATTTGAAAATCACAAAGTTAGAAATGAATGAGTCTAGGTTTATCAATTAATGATAAATATTTTCTGCAACCTCATGTATTAATACCTAGAGGAGAAAATAAATCAAAGAACATAAAGTGCAGATAAAAATGAAGGCACAGAGATATATACATATAACATGTTGGAAGACATACATTTAGTGTGTGCCAATGCTAGTGTTGACCACAAAACTCATACATTTACAAAATTAAGACTTTTGTACTTGCTACCAACTATTTATGTTATTAAAGAAGTCATTTAACCATTTGGGGCTAAATTTATTGTAGTATAACATGGAAAAGCCTGAATTTATAGTAGCTAATTCTCTAGGTATTTAATGTTTAAAAAGTTAATTTCACAAAATAGACATTCCTATTGATAGCCTTGCTCTGAATACAGAAGAACAGGTGGATTTTTTCTAGCTAAAATGGAAACACACATCCACAAACACACATATCCACACACAAAATAAATAATATCTGTTGAGATAGTTATGTGCTTCTTTCCCAAAGTGTGTGTTATATATTCTATGTTTTTCTTTTCATATAAAGACAATGATATGTTTGTGTATTTTCTAAATACTTGGTATATTATGTTTTACTGAGAATATCCCAGTGAATGTCATAATAACTCTTGTGAGTTTTACTTTTTTTCCTCATCCAACTCATTTCATCTTGGCTGGTTGTTTTTAATAGTGAAAACCATCATAACTAATGTATAACCTCCCTCTTTTCAGTCTGAAGTAATTTTGATTCTAATAAAGTATTTATCCTGAAGTTCCATTTTCTGGTCTAAAGAATATAACTTTTTAATAGGAACATAGAAACAAAATGAGTCTTAGTCTCCTGGGTCCCTCACCCATTCTGAAAACACAGTGTTATCATTTAATGTCCCTGCAAGCCTTTCATTGCAATGAGGATTTCTCACTTCCCCCTATGTGAGAGCTAAGACACTAGGTAAATGTTCCAGGCCTAATGAATTCTACAGGGGAGAAGGAGTGATGGGCTGTGGAGAGTCTTCTCACCCTGAAACACTTGGCTCCTGTTAAAATGTCCTTGGTCCAGGTCACAACAGGAGGATGAGTGTGCAGCCAGCTTCAGTCACAGTGTTGCAGCTGGAGGTTATGGAGGCTGTCTCCCATCAACACCAGGGCCACTGTTTATGCTGACATACAACAGGCTGGGTTGGGGGAAATCTGAATAAATCTCTTGGAGATGAATACTGGCTCTATTTCTCTGTTCACAATTTCATTGGTATCAACAATATGATGTTCTTTTAATACAATGACCACAGACTAGATTCAACTGCTTTTTCCACCTGACCTAGTAGCTAAGTTATTGAAAAGCCAATGGATTGGAAACCACACTAACTTCTTTTCTTACTACTACTTACTTCTTATGAACAAACAAAAGTGAAAATTCATAATCCACAATTGATTTTTTTCTTTCATAGTATTGTTTTCAATGGTTCAAAATGATTAAAAAGTAATTCTCCAACCCATTTGTCAGAGTTTCTTCCCATCACAGTTTATTTCTCAGCTAAATGAGGCAATTAAAAACCAGAAATGTTCACATGCACAGATTTGCAGTGTATTTTCTTTCTGCCTCCACGTGCAAAAAGCAGCAGCTTGTAATTTTCTACTAAGAATGGAGAAATCAAGTTGATTTCCAAATTACTCTATTCCTTTGATCAGAAAAACTTTTATGTTATCTTCCTTCCATTTATGGACTACCTTATTAGGAAGACAATTCTCTTACAATTTAAACACCTCAGTCAATTCTTTGTCACGGCATATTGCAATTGGAGGCTCATCTCTTTTGAGCTCCCACAGAAGTATTTCTTCATCTCTCAGAATACTTCTAGGCTTCTTCCTATACCATTCAGCATGAAATGTAATTTAGCCTTAATTGGCTTAAGTGAAATATAGCTAAGAATGTTAGTCCAGTATGAAATATCATAGAATGAATTCAAAAGTCTTCAAACATTCAGACTTTTATCACTGTCTAGTTAAATAAATATTTCTGTCAGCATTCAGTTGCATAACACATAAAATATCTTTATCTTAAGTTGATGTAAAATAAGAAATTAGGTTTTCAAAATAGTTGAACTGATCAGAAGCAGGGCCTTGAGAAATGTTCCCCATAACAACACTAGCAACTGGCTTATTAGAAGAGTTTGCCAAAAAAAAAAATAAAATAAAATAAATTTGCATTTTCTTGATTATTAGTGAATTTAAAAAAAAAAAAAAAGAAGAGTTTGCCCAATCAGGATAGTGAGGAATTGGAGACATGCTGGAAACACTCCACACTAGCCCTGACAACATTATACTGTCTTTAACTTGGCATACTGTCTTTAACTTGGCATCTATGGAGCCAGAGACCAAAAAGAGAGACATTATTGCAAAACGTTCTACAGCCCCAAATTTCACTCAAGTTCATTGAGTTGGTGGAAACTAATTTTCAAACAGAATCCAAACTAAATGGTAGAATAAGAAATATGTACCTATGGATCCCATCTCTCCCCAACACACACACCCTGAGGGATCTCTTTCAGAGGTATTCAAAGCACGGTTTCAAAACTGTTTACTTGAGTGTACTCCTTTGTAGAGTGTATGCTTGTGTGTTTATGTATGGCATTCTTGAAGTTACACCCACACTCAGGAGCATTGAGGAGTTATTACTTAATTGAATTATTAGACACTAAACAAAAGATTAGGAGCTAGGTATTTTAATTCCATATATTCTTACTTAAACTATCTCAAAATTCTGGTAGATGGAGGAAGAGAATGGATAGACAGAAAAATAGAGCAGCCAGAAAGGAAGAAAATGAAGGTAGGTGTAAAGTGAGGGTAGAAAAATAAGTGAGTATAGGGGTTATTGCATCCAATAATGCTACAACAAGGCTACTTCCCACATGGAAAAATAAAAATGAGAAGAAGGAAATGTGATGTCAGACATCATCAAGCATCAGAGTCTCCCCAATCCAGTTCCCCAGGCTTAATTAATTATCTGTTTCTGTGGTAGTTTCTGTAATTTAAAACATTACATATTTCACAGAAATCAAATAATTTTATTTGTGTTTTTATAGAGAACACACCACACAAGTGCACACCATTATTTCCAGTCCCCATGATACTTAAAATGCAGGCCGTGTGACAGCTCTCTCATCTAAAATGTCAGGTTGGTTGGTCTCTACTTAATATTGTATGGAAAAATCATTTTGGGTAGATATTATTGAGATTTAATAAAGAAGATAAAGCATGGCATTTATTACCGAGTCCACTAGATTTCCAAGCTTCTTTTAAGTAGGAAAAAAGTGTTAACTTTAATTCTTTTTCATTGTAGTCAAATTTTGTTCTTAATATTTTTATTACATCTACATAACACAATGAAGTTAAACATGGTCACAGTATTCTTCAGTAAATACCTTAATTCGTGATTTATTAGAGCCATTGTTATTATTTTTCTTTATTTTCTCATGTATTATACCAAATTTAAATTGTTTCTTTTGGAAATTTTATACAGGATGATATTTGCAGAAAGAAGAATTCAGGATAATCTTGTTTGCAGAATTTCACAGAAATATAGTAATTGCTATTTACTATTACTTTATCTGGCGGCAAAATATAGAAAAGCAATAACTGTGGTACTGAATTATTGCCAAAATAGGTGGGTTATCAGGTAGCCCTCTAAAGGATTTACAAATCAAAAAGTCTCTTCAATTTCCTAGCAGCTACTAACTCATAATTTAACTTTGGAATGTTAGTTGGCTTCCTCATACCTCAGTCCTACTAGAGAATTGGCTAAAAAGGGAGTTTTGCTAATGGCTAGATGTTGCATATTGGCTGAATATGTCGCATAAAACTTAAGCACAGTTTTCTTGTCTTTTGCTAGGCAAAATTTGACAACTAAACGTATTTTTTGCTTCAGTAAATATTTATTGTGTTATTAAGGAATTTCCTCATATCTAAGCTTAACCAAAAATTTTGAATAATTTTTAATTTTAAATAATGAGTGACTATTTTAACTTAGAAAGATTAAATTTTTGCATAGCAAAAGAAAAAAAAAAACAACTATGTCTCTGGGGGCATGCCTTTGGGGTATATATATTTGTCCCTGAGGAGAAGAGCTCTTTCTTGTTTCCTGGTGTGATGTGTTGAGCAAATTCCCTCCACCACACTCTTCTACCATGATGTTCAGCCTCATCTAGAGCCCTGAGGAATGAAGTTCGCCATCGATGGATTGAGACCTCTAAAATCATGAGACTGCAAATAAACTTTTCTAATTATTCTTGCCAGGTCTTTTAATCACAGCAGTGAAAAAGCTAAGACAAACACAAACCTGAGTATATTCAAATAACACTATATTTAAAATAACATTTATTTTATCATATATTTACTTATTTTTATTATATGTGCATTTTAATTATACTCAACTTTATTATATATTGAAATAACATTTTGCATGAAATTTTATTATGTATTTTTAAAAATAATGTGTATATATGTACACACACACAAAAATGACCAACCTATAATTCCTTCAAAGGACTTTTAGTCACTTCTGTGTTACCTCAAGCCCACTCAGCACCTTTGAATCTAGAAGAGGCTTAGTAAATGTTTGCTAAATGAAGGAATGAAAAAAATATCATGACTGTTGCATCTGCAACCGTGTAAATAATGTAATAGTTGAATATGAAGTGAAAAGGTATGGTTTTTCCTGTAATACAAATCTTCAATGTCTTTGCAGTGATATATGGAAGGAAGAGAATAAAGGAAGACATGTAGAGAAGAAAACAATAGAGGAACAGAGAGGAGGGCAAGAACTAGCATTGTAATTATTGGCCCCACTTCAACTTTAATGATTCTTTCAGAGCCCTTTCTTCCACCTGGTACACATGCTATTTATTTTTCACTTAAAGAATTAACAAAGAGTTTTTGTTTAAGTTACTATAAAGATTTGAGCTCATATTAATGCTTATGGGTAGATTCAGTTAAATGAGTTCTATTATAAAAATGATGCTCTGCTGTAAATGAGATAAAGTGTGTAAATTTAGGGAAAGGGCAAACATATTACATAAACATATTACTAATATCAACTAAGGAAATTTAAAGGCAAATAATTAAATGTGTAATTTGTTACTAATTCATGTAAACTATCTGAAAATTTTGATCTATTAATTTATATTTGATGAGGAAAACAATTCATTCTTATCATTTATTTTACTAAGTGACAGCATAAATATTCCAATATGTGAATTTTCAATATTTTAGGACCACTGACTCCACTGAGACTATAAACCAAAACCCTGGACCCACTCCCCCAGAAACTTGCACAAACTGAAGCTCTAGATTCATACCCAGAGTGGCGGGAGAAGCATGCCCCCATGGATAAACAATACATAAGTTTCAAGATGCTCAGAAACATATTGGTTCTGAAATGTTAAGTGTTCAATACAAAAACTGCTATGTTTTTCAGGAACTATAAAATACTTCTTGTCCACTCCTCCTTTTTCCACATCAAGCAATTTCCACTAGAGAAACATGACTAGTCTCTTGGCCCAATCCTTTATTTATCCTTGATCTAGTGGGGGAAAAATTTACCTGTTTAGGGACATCCATAAGAATGTGTTTCTTGGGACAGATAATCTACTAGAAGTCTACAGAAGCTAAGCACTTGTTTCTTTTACTGTCCTCTCCCTACACTCTGTGAGGCAACAATCCAGGATATGTGTCTGCTATACAAATTCATCTTTTTTCTCAAGTGTCATTTATGTCAGTGAAGAACACAAGAGGGGTGTTATGGCTTGGATGTGAGGTGTCCCCCAAAAGATCATGTGTGAGACAACACAAGAGGGTTTAGAGGAGAAATGTTTGGATTATGAGAGCTTTAAAACAGTTAGTGAATTAATCACATGATGGGGATTAACTGAGTGGTTACTGAAGGCATGTAGGGTGTGGCTGGAGGAGATGAGTCATTGAAGATGTGCCTGTGTGGTATATATTTGTATATGGCAAGTAGAAATCTCTCTCTCTTCTTCCTGATCAATCTGTGAGCTGCTTTCTCTCCACTACACTCTTCCACCATGATGTTCTGCCTCACCTTGAACCCCAGGGAATGGAAATGGCTGTCTGTGGACTGAGACCTCTGAAACCATGAGCCCCCATGGAAAGAAAGAAACTTTTCTTCCTCTACAATTGTTCTGGTCAGATCTTTTAGTCACAGCAGTGAAAAAGCTGACTAAAGCAAAAGGTAAGGAGGTTAGTGTGTGGACAAGTGCAGGACAGTAGAAAGTCAGTCTGGCCACAGATCAAAGCCTTTCCTAATAGAGCTTTGTTAATAATAATCCTCAATTATTATCAGTAATAATGTTCAATTCCAAACTTAAAAAGTAGGCATAGGTCTGTTATTTACTTACACCCCTAATACCCTAAAACTTGGTACATATATTTAGAGCTATATGGCAGAATAAAAGGAAAACTTTGAAATAAATCATAACATTGATTTTTGGTAAGATAGTGTATTCAAAATATTTGAAAGTCTTTTCTTCAAACTCAAGCAACATGTCCTGCAGTACTCAAGAACTTAAATATTTTAATTTATTTGTATATTCATCTCACAGATTAATCAATGCTAGTCCTAAAACTAAGGTCTAATGTATCTCAGTTTCTTTGTATACAAATAATGGGGGAGAGAAACTCAAGTTTTATAACTATTTATGCTCTTGGTGAAACCCCTCCTCCAGGGTTTGGGGTGATTGCCTTTCAAGATGGCCTGCCCTTAGAAGGGCACTAATCTCATTGTGGGGGCTCCACCCTCATAATCTTATGTAATCTAATTGCCTCCCAAAGGCCCTGTTTCTAAATACCATTCCACTGGAATATAGGGCTTCAACCTATGAGTTTAGGGAAGATACAAATATTCAGTCTCTAGCAATTACCAAAATTACCACAATTGTTTGTCAATGTCTGCCAGTGTCTTTTTATGTATTGTGATTAAGATTCTTATATGTGCTGAATAACAATAAATAAAATTGCTATGTATATTTGTTTGACTGTTGAAGAATTGAGTCCTAAACATCTAGCTCCTAACCTGTCTTCTGTTTTACACCTAAGCTTTAGGACTGATCATTTAAATATAATATTTTCTTTATACTTTCTGGTTATTACCCTAATATGTTCAGTAAAATTATTTTTATATAATCAGTGCTTTGGATTTGTACTTTAAAAGTGCTTCTTTTGTTTCTATTTAATTAGCCACAGCACAGCAAAAGAAGCTAGTTTGCTTTTCCAATGTATTCAGAAAAACTGGCTCTTTTAGTAGCTGTTAAATCCTTCAAGTAATATTGATATTTTATTGCATTTATACCTTCTGTATCTAGAATTAAATTTTTCCCAAACCAAAATTATTTATATTTATATTTCAATAGATACTCAGGTTTCTCTTTCTGTTTTCAATTGTATTAATCATATATTTGATGTTCATCTTTTAAAATCTAAATTATTTTTTACTTGCCAGGAAGATCAAAGGATTCCCTACATACACTGAAGGAGCTGCAGTGCTATTTATCCAATTATTGTAATATGTTTCCATTTGAAATTAATTATTTAGTACTAATTCACAGAGATGAAAAATGCAATAGAGAATGATATGAGCAGTTCAATATTTGGCCAAAAAAATAACTCATTTCTTTGTCAATCAAAATACAATGGTAATCAAAGTGGTGTTTGAGTTGGTTAAAAGTCCCAACCTCCAAGTGCCCATTAATTCCAGACTTATCTTCTGCATGTGAAGGAGCTGACCAAATCAATTTGACTCTTTGCAATCAGTTTGAATGAGCTTTTTAATAATGTCCAAACTATTTAATTATGATATTTACCTTTTACTCTTCTCTCCAGTCTTTTCAAATTTTTTCTAGATAATTTTTAAATTTCCAGTGCCTGTTTGTTTAACACAAATGTTTACATTAAAAATGTGTCTTGCCAGATGCTGCGGTGTATGCCTATAATCCCAGCAGCTTGGGAGGCTGAGGCAGGAAGAGCACAAGTTCAAAACAAGCCTCACCAATTTAGCAATGCCCTAAGCAACTTGGTGAGACCCTATCTCCAAATGAAAAATAAATAAAAAATTAGAAGGGCTGGGGATGTGATTTAGTGGCTAAGTGCCCCTGGGTTCAATCCCTGATATCAAGAAAAATAATGTTTTTAAAATGGAAGTGAATTTTGTATGATTATTTGAAAAATCAAGCAAGTAAAAACATACAAAATGTCATTTTGTCCCTAAGAAAGAATAAAACAAGATCATTCCCTCTACTCAACCTTCTGTCTGAACCCAATCAATGCTGATTTCAGTAGTCAAGAAGTTGAGGGTCAGCAATGCAGGATGATAATGAGTCTGGATGGTATTAAAGTAGGGCATGCTCTAGAATGCATCTGCTCTCTTTGCCTGAATTTGTATAAAAATTTTCTAATATCAATAAAAGATTAAAATGAGAATGGGAATTAGAAAATCATTTTAAAGGGACAAGGTTTAATGTAAACATATCCTTTTCTGATTTAAATTTTTCTTGCTCAATTATAAGTTATTTTAAAATCTCTGTTCATTTTTCCTATTGAATTTTGTGACTTTTTAAATGCATCACCTTCTGAATTATTAATCTCTTTCTATCACATCCGTATCTGCTAACGGTGAACTTTTTTCTACAGAGCAATCGTATGTTCTACTGCTAATTAACTCAATATGTATTACAAGTCATTTAGAAGTCACTGAAGATTGAAAATATTTACTTTAAGGTCTAAAACTATTTTTACTTGTTTCCCTAACACAATCAAGGCAGTCTCTGGACAATGAAACTGAAATCCTGTGTTTTTGTCATCTTTTCATTGCTGTGACCAAAAGACTTGTCAACAACAATGTAGAGGAGGAAAAGTTTATATAGTGGGTTATCAATGTTTCAGAGATCTCAATCCATAGACACAGGACTCCATAGCTCTGGGCCCAACATCAGGTAGAACATCATAGCAAAACAAAGCAGCTCAGGACATGGTATTAAGGAAGAGACCACTCATGTGGGGGATGTGGGAGATATAAATCCCCATATCATGCTCCCAGTGAATACCGGGTCTCCTCCAGCCACATCTTACCAGCCTACATTTACTACCTATTTAATCTATAGTATTAGGTTAAGGATCTCTTAACCCAATCATTTCACTTCTGCTAATTCGTACATCACCTAACACATGAACTTTTGGGGGACATCTCATATCTAAACCATAACACTCTTTCTTATCCTGCAATAGATTTTATACTAAGATCATCACATGACTTTTGAAAGCTTCTTATTAGTGATATGCCCTCTAGCTGATATTTTGTATCCCCGGTGCATATGCCTAATCTCAGATGTTTGGGCTGAGATCCACTGAGCACCAGCCCTAGTCCTTCATGTGGCCCCATTTCCCCTCCAACTAGACCAAAGAAACAATCTTGAATGAGGGAAAATCTCCCCAAAGTGCATGCACAGGTGCATATTGATAGGAAGGAAACTGCTTGCAAAAAGAAGATGGTTCATAGAAACAGCTATGGCAGATGATAAAAAACTTAAGTTCTCCTTAAAGAAGTTAGGGGTAAACAATATCTCTGGTGTTGAAGAGATGAATATGTTTACAAGCCAAGGAACAATGATCCACTTCAACAACTCTAAATTTCAGGCATCTCTGGCAGCATAATTTCACCATTACTTACCTTTCTGAGAGAAAGCAGGCAACAGAAATGATACACAGCATCTCACACCAGTTTGGTGCAGACAGTCTGACTAGTTTAAGAATGGGTGAAGCTTTCCCCAATCTGTGGATAAAAATGCACCACTTGCTACTGGAGAGGATGATAATAACTACGTTCCAGATCTTGTGGAGAACTTTAGTGAGGCTTCTAAGAATGAGACGAACTGAGTAGAGTCAACTTCTGAAGAAGTTGAAATTCGAAAAAGTTACTGGGAGATGCTATTTTATATTATGACTGCTTTTTAAAATTGTTTTGCTTATGGATTTGATAAAATCTAGGTCTCCAGTATTTTTAAATCCAAGCCCCTTGGCCACTGCAGCTCTTTTTAGTTTTTGCTTATACATGATTTATTCTTTGCAACTAATTAAGATGAAGAAGCCTGGAAATAAAGTTTGAAACAAAGGTTAATAAAGTTTTTTTAAAAAAGTGGTGGTGTGCTATTTTTGCAAATGTAAAAGCTTTCCAATTGAAATGGATGTTTTAAACTATAACCGGAATGGTGTGTATATATACATACAGGGATGGATGGAGGATGGATATATATCAATTTATAGCTAGGGGTTGTTTATAATGAGACGGTGGTCTGTTGAAAGCGTACATTTTTCTTATCTTACCATTCTGCTTCCTCCTTGCCTTTTCTCTTTCCATCTTGATGTTTCATTTTGGTGTGTGCTCTTTCCCAACATATTCACTTTATATTTTTAAGACATTCATTTTGAATTAGAAAATCTGCTTTTACATTTTGATTTATCTAGACTGAAGATGATAGCACAAGTTTATTACTCAAACTAGCTTTTTAAATTACACCACATCATAAATGCTTCAAAGGAACCTTTTGTGGATGAATGTATTTGGTTGCTCTTGTTCCCAACCACATTGCTTCTGCTGTTTAACAAATTTCTTTCTCCAATGTTTACATGTCCAAATGGAGGCTTCAGTATAGCAGGTGTCCCTTGCATATGATTTCTTCTTTTAGAAAAGATGACCAGCAGGTGGGTTATATAAATTTGCAGTCATAAATGATTTGTGCTTGTAATTTGCTTTCAAAACTGGTTTCACTATTCTCTCTTGTTTTCTTTCCTACATGTTTCTTGCAATATATCAAATATATTGCGTTTAACATTTTTTTATGACTTTACTTTTTGCCACTTTTTTACTACTGTTTAGTTCATTTACTTTCCCCTTACCTCATCACTATTCCTAGGTATTGTCCAACAGATTTTTTTCATTTATGCTGCACAATTTATTCCAGGATTCATTTGGCTGCCAGATAGATCTAAAATAGTACCTACACAACAAGAAGTTTAGTAGTTTAAGTAGCAAAATGTTATGAGTACCCAGAACAAATTCATTTTAGTTTCTATGTTTCACCCAGCAGATGTTTTGAATTTTCATCCTACATTGCTGAACTCATAATTTCATCACTCTCAGATGACATTTGTATAGAAACAAAGATACTTTTATTCTCATAGATCTTTTCCAAAATGTTGGCACTCTTCCCAGAAGTCCATCCACAGACTTCCCTTCAAGTCTGATGGCCATAGTTGGGTGATACACCCTTTCTTTACCCAGTTACTGGATAGAGTAATGGCATACCATAATGGCTTGTGACTACTCCACATTCTTTTCTTGTGGCTGGGAATGAGTATAGCAGAGGCTCCCTGATACCTAAGAAAAAGAAGACTCTATGCAAAGAATGTGAAAATGCATTCGGATGGACAGCAAATGAACAATTCCTGCTGTATTTTGTAAACTTCCCAAAGGCAAATCTTATTCAGTACTGTCCTTGTTCAGTACAATATATCAAAGGCTTAACAAAGTCCCTGGTATAGAAGGGACTCATCAAGTATTTGTGAAATGAATTTATAAATGATGCAAATAGTAATATTGATGAGAATACTTTATAAATCTTTGAAAGGTCAAAAAAGAAAGCATGTAAGCACAATGCCAAAGAGACAATAAAAATAAAATCTTCATTCCAAGAGTATAGAAGAACAATATATTTTGGAATTTTATTTTGAAGTCACCAATGGCCTTTAGGTTGCTGAATCTTACAGTTTCAGTCACGTTACTTATAACATAAGAGTTACAAATTGTTGATGATCATTTCTTCTCTGTACACATTTTCCTTTTTGACTTTCAGGTTATCACATTCTTTTTTGTTTGCTTCTTTTTTCTCTGGCTGTCTATTTTCAAACTACTTTAATGATCTTATTCTTTTTCATTTCTTAATGCTGGACTGCCCCAGGGCACAGTCTTTGTTCTTCTTCTCTAACATAGCTTCATTCCTTTAGTGATCTTTCCTGTGTCCTCTGTATTTTTTAACCAGATATACCCCCTGAAATGTGTTATTGTCACAATTTTACTTTCTCTTGTTTTCTTTTTTCTCTTCCTTTCTACATCTTATATTACTTTTTACAGAACAAGGCGCAAACAAGAAATGAAATAAAATTGCTGCTAATTGCAGAATTACATTCAGCAATCTTTAAAGAAACATGCCCATTGGGAGAAACAACATTCAACAAATATC
>PVHX01008747.1:56009-81272 GCA_004024805.1 Geosciurus inauris
AATATGAAGAATGTAATCTGCTTATAATTTTGTGCAAAGTTAGAAAAATTATGATTGTAATAATTTTTTTTTCTATTTGCCTCAACAAATGTTTTCAGTGAATAGTGTGTACAGCTTCTGAAAATTTGTTTTTTTTCTGTTATGTTTGATAACATGTATTTAAATGCAACTTTTGAGAAAAATAAATAAAAATTAAAAATTAAAATTAAAAAAATAAAAATAAAAAAAATAAATAAAAAAAAAAAAAAACAAATATCTGTGCCGCGCCTGTTATGTGAATGACACAGTGCTAAGAAGCCAAATGGAAATCAGCTCTGCTCTCAAATGCTTACAGCAGTGCAATGTTAGTACACACAGAACTAGAACCTAAAAGGAAGCAGAATAATCCCAAACTCCTTCTCCTTAACCATAAACCTGTTCCTTCTTTCCTCTGTCCTAAAAAAGAAATAAAATTAAAAAGGCAAAACAAACAAAAATAAACCACAAGAGTTCTTTTTCCTTAAGAATAACTACCTTTCATGCTTTTTAACTTCAAAATCTTGAAGACATTTCTTGTGCTTACTCTACTCACTCTTTACTCTTCATACCTGCATTCTCTCATCTCATTTGTACTGGAATTACTGTGTAAGGTTGCATGAGGACCTACTTCCTAGGGCACCATCTCTTTCTCTCCTGTCCTTATCTTCCTTAATCTCAGTTATATTTAATGCTATAAGTCACTGTTTCTTTCTTTGTTAAATCCCATCACATTTTTCTTTGCTCTCTCTTTGTTCACTTTTTATCTCAGCCACAACATATGAGATTCTTATGTGATTCTTTATGTGAAAGGATTTTATTTGACACAAAGCACACTAAGAATTGGTAATACAAAATCATGACAAAATAGTGCAAGTTTATATTGCACAGATGCAAGCACCAAGAAGTGCAAGTAATAGTTTCTCTGAAACTAAAGCCATTCTCTACCAAAGCCAATGCATTAGACTGAGTCATAAGTTCCACATTGCAGAAATAATAACCAGTGGAAATAATGACCCTTGGAAGGTAACTAAGACGTCAAGAGGGTCTGGAAAGCAAGTCGCATGGTGACCAGCGGATGACACCTTACATATCAGCCTGACCAGGCAGAGATGAGAGCACAACTTTTGGCTATAAGCACTGAAAGAAGAACTGTATGTAAGGCAGGATTAGGACATACTGGTAGAAAATTCAAGAGAAAGCTTTAAAAAACTAATAATTTGAGCTATCAATTATTGGAAAGGATTGTCTAGTGAAACAGTTCAACCAAAAGCTAAATGGCAACATATTTGAAATGTTTCTGAAAGGGATTCTTTGAGACTTAGACCAAAAAGCCTCTCTTACTGTAGAAATGTTATGATTGATAAAACCATTAGACATGTATCATTACTTTAAGTTTCAATCTATGGCCTGGACATCATTCTTTTTATGTTTCCATACCAGTATCTTGGACTTGGGAAGGAGGTGATGGGAGATACAGATGACTAATGAGTTCTGAGACTGATGAGAAGTTTGCATAAGAAATATTAACTTTCAAAATAGAAAGTATAAGCTTTATACAACAAATATTTTAGAAAAATTCATTTTAAAAAAAGCATACTGCAATGATGGAAATACTTTTCTTTGTATTTTGGTTTAAAATATTCTTTCTGTGAAATTTCTAATTAAGGTATTTTATTTAGGTTCAGAGATAAAAGAAGAGAGATACAAATTGAAGACTATTAACAGTAAACAGCTACATTGTAATATCCTTGGTATAACATTTCTTTTCAAAAGATGGTACAGAGAAAGAAAAACCCATCCCACCAATTTTGTAAGAAAACATTTTTTGTATCTTGAACTGTTCCATGTGCATATGTGCAGTTCAGTATTTATATATACATATAAATGTACACATTCATGTACAGTAATATATAAATTTCCACATACTTTTATATACATATGTGATATATGTACTTAATCTCTCCAGAAAGAGTAAATCACAACCAATAGGTAACTTCTTTTATCTCTTACATGCAGGCCTTCAATTGATTTAATTCCTAATTCAAAGTCAAGTTTAAATAATCACTTAAAACTTATTGAGTTTAATTGACTTTTATTTGAACTAGAATACTAGTTATGAAGAATACATAAATTTTGCTTTTAGAATAATTCTAAATGTTTATTGCATGTACTGAGAAGGAAAGTTGGAACATTAAGGACAGAGTCTACACTCAAGGCTTTTAATATAACAGTCTTAATGAATCAAATACACCATAAAATAATAGATTATTATGAAATAAATAAGTCAGATACTAATTAAAAAGTGAGTGACAACAATTTAGGAAAAACTAATTTCATAATAACAGTTATTCTTGCCAAGAAGCATTCTCATCTTTAAGGAAACAAATAATTGTCATTAATTTGGAGTGTGTATCTATTAAGCATTGTAAATATCAAATGATATATTTTAGGAAAAACAGATTACCTTCCAGTTACAGATCCTCTTGCTTCTTTTCAGATACTATTCAACCTACAAATGACAAATTGTCAATATTGTGCAATTCCTTCAAAGTCATGGTTCAATTTATATATTCACTATGTCTTGTTTATTTTTGCCAACATATATATAAATGTTCACTCTCAGGTAGATTAATAAGAACAATTAATAGTTGGTGTTAGATACCATTAAAATCAGAATTAGACTGAGTCATTTTAAACAAAATAAAGTATAGTCAGTGAAACCAGAGATAAGATTCTAAAAATAAATAAAGAGTAGGATTCTATTTATTAGTTATCTAATAAAGAGCTAAACTCTAGCTACTGTTCCCTCCTGTCACAGAGGGTGGTGGTGGATTGCAAGTTCCCTGAAGGCAGAAGTGGAAAGAGTTGGATCCTTGAATTCGACTCAGTGCCAAATACATAATTTAGTGAGGCTCATATCATGAATGAATTACTAATCCTATTTCCTAAGGTAAAAGTGGAGTTTATTTTAAATTTTTCTTGATAAAGTTTTTCTGTTTTTTTTTCAGTCCATGTTTGTAAAATGTGTGAAAATATTTAAAAATTACACAGAATAAATGAAGAGAGAACACTTCGTATTAGTGAAGTACTCCATGAATACCCTGAGGCTCCAGAAAACCTTATAATAAGGTCATGAAGCCCTTTCCCATGAGAGGGAATCTAAATAATATTTCATTTAGCACTGTCATTTTCCAGTGTTCCCAGAGAAAAGAACATGTATTTTTAGTAATATGGGGGAAAATATATGGATATCTTACCTTCCAGATGTTCCACCTAATAATCAAATGTATTAGTCAGTGTTCTCTGGAGGAACAGAATCAATAGGAAGTATAATTATAAAAGGGGGACTTATTAGGTTGGCTTACATGACCAGAAGCTGGATAGTCCATAGTCTCCTGCCGTCTACAGGCTGGAGAGCTGGAAGAACCAGTATCTTGGAGTCCAAGAGTCTAAAGCCCCAAAATAAGAGGGATCCACAGAGCTACACGAGTAGGAGATGAATGTCACTGGCAGAGTCTGCTTTGGAAGAGTGGAGAAGTGGGAGTCCGATATCCTCAGAAGATTGCAGCAGTAATCAAGAACCATTCAAGAAGAATGGAGCTTGCATCTGCTGCTGCTTCCTTGTTCTTCCAACTTTTAGTCTATCCAAGCCATCATCCTATTGGATAGTGCTGACCATGCTTAGGGAGGGTCTCCATTTCAGTTGGCTATCCCACATGCCAATCATTCCTAAATACACCCTCACTGCACACCCATGAACCTCTTAATTCTATTAATCCAATCAAGTTAACCATTACAAGTTAACCATTACATCAAATATTTAAAATTAATAAAACCATTGTCAAAATTCCTTTTAAGTCAGTGAGGCATATGCTGTTTTCCACAAATTTTGTGACCATACCATGCATTTTGTAAATCTTAAGTTTAATTTACTATATCTAAGAGTTGTAAATTTTGCCTTATGATAAAGATTCATTTTTGACTAAATAAGTTCTTCCATTACAATTGGTTATTCACTATTATTCACTATTAATCATAGTGAGGATTAAATGGGTTAATGTATATATAGTAGATAGCATAGGGCTTGACACATAATTAGTATAATTATGAAGACAAAAATGTTAGTCATCATCATTATTTCCTCCTTGCCTTTACCATTTCTGTCTGATTTTAAACAAGTCAATAAAAAGTGAGTCAGTCACAGGTACACTGCAGTCTGGTAGAGTATGGTAAACATTTGCCTCTTCCATAAACTTGATTTCTCTCATTTCCCTTTGATAATTGTTTACTTTTAATTACTGATGCAAAGATTGTCTATGAGTCTCATGCAACTAATGTTAAAACACTTTTTGACAGCTTATAATGACCTCTTTATTATGTATTCATTATCTTTGTTGAAAAGATATTAAGTATTTGTTAACAATTCTCAAAGGAAGGGATTGATGTACTTTGCAGGTCCATTGACAGGGAAATTTCTAACTAGTCTATTCTGTCTCTTCCTCACTTCATCATTTGAAGATTGGTGCAATAATAGAAATTCAGGTTAGAAAGTGTTATAGAAATAATTGATAATTATTCATTAAAAGTGTGTGGGAGGGTGCAATACTTTAAGCCAAAGCCTACTAATATAGAAAATTTGGGCATCGAGATTCTGGCATTGATGCTTTGACATATTCATATATAATTTACAAGCATGATGGCTCAATTTACACAAGATTCGGTATTATTATCCATAAAGTGCAAATGATATTTATCTCATAGGACTTTTGCAAGGACTAAAATAGCAAAACATCTAGAATGCCTAGAATGTAGTAGCTAGTGAACAAATGTTTTTTCTCTTTTTTTATCCTTTTCCTACCCCTGCCAACTTTCCTCACTCAGTTTTCACCTCTAATCTTAGTGTTCTTGAGACTCATCCACTTCTTGCTAACAGTTTCAACATATATATTTGCTTTGTTATAGATAATATGTGCTCACAGAAGCTTTTTTTTAAATGAGTTTCTTGCTTGCTGGTCCTCCATAAATGTACTCAGTACTTTTTGTTTTTTATCTTGGCAACTCTTTTCACTTCTAGAAATCCAGTAACAAGCAGAGATGGAGAAAGATGTAATTTCTTGAATGGAAGAAACTGAACAAATCTCAAAGACACTAGACACAATGTCTTTCAACTTTAAATGTGTCTAAAATTAGACTATATCTTTCTGTCAATGACATCTTAAAACTGAGAATGATGGGAGGGTAGATAAAGGGAGATTGCATTTGATTCATGCACACTGTGCATCTGTGGATATCAGCGGGAATCCCATTCACATACATAATCAGTGTGTTAAAAAGCCATAGGCATATTAAAATATTTTTTAAAATTATCTTCAGCTTATAGGTACAAATTTATATGAAATGTAAATGAATTTAATGTTTAGACTTGGTTCTCGTCCCCAATATATTTCATTATTTATATGAGAATATTCCTAAATATGAGGGAAATCTTGAAGTCTGATGCACATCTGGTACCAAGCATTTCAGATAAGGGATACTCAACTTGAAGCATAAATGAGAAGTTTGAAACAGCATACACAGAAGTACAATAGCTAGAGCATATTCCCCCCAAATTTATGGATGTAGTTAAAGAAAAAATAAAAGCCAGCCTTTTGACTTTGAAACTTCCCCAAAATAAACATTAAACATGTTTCATGGTAACCATTTGACAGGCAACAATCTCATGAATTTTTCATTACTTGAGCATGCTCAAGTATTAGATATTCCAACATCAAATGTTGCCTAATTACTTTTAACCTGTAAAATAATGTAAGAAATGATAATTGAATAATCTGCTGACCCTTAAGAAAAGTAACATACGAGAAATGTGAATGGAAATGTTCATTAACACTGCTTTACTATGAATCACACGCAGACTAGCTCTACATAAGTTCAAAACCTGAATAAGAGCACACACTAGTATGTTTAATTATTTAATAAAATTTTTGAAGAACTGCTGCCTTGCCAATTATTTCACAACAGAGCAGACCATATGGCATAAAAAATCATAAAAATTGTCCATGAGCTGGAAAATGTTTTAGACTCCAAATTTTTTAAAATGAGTATTACTTTAAACAATTCACTTGCTTATTTTCCTTTTGATGTATGCACAACAGTTTAAAATGAAAGTTATGTTAATTTTGAAAGATTATTTTAAATAAATGTAAGCTTTTTCTAAGTGCTACAAAAACGCATTTAATTCATAGTTTAACTAAAGGGTGTGTTTTCTTCTAAAAAATGATGCTGCTCACAATATATTCTGCATTAAAATTTAAAACATATGATATTTGATTTACTCTCTTCAATTTAAGTGAAAGATCTGTTGTTGTGGCTGTCTATTCATTAGTTTTCATTATTCTTCCATTCTTTGTACATTTTCATGGATGTCCTCTTTCACCACTTCTGTTCAACCTAGTCCTTGAAACTCTAGCCAGAGCAGTTAGACAGACAACAGAAATTAAAGGGATAAGAATAGGAAAAGAAGAAGTTAAACTATCATTTTTTGCCAAGGACATGATTCTTTACTTAGAGGATCCAAAATTTCTACTAGAAATCTTCCAGAATTAATAAACAAATTCACCAAAGTAGCAGGATATAAAATCAATATCCATAAATCAAATGCACTTCTATACATCAGTGATGAATCCTCTGAAAGAGAAATTAGAAAAACTACCCCATTCACAGTAGCCCCCCACAAAATGAAATACTTGGGAATCAATTTAACAAAAGAGGTGAAAGACATCTACAATTAAAACTACAGAACACTTAGAAGATGGAAAGATCTCCCATGCCCTTGGATAGGCAGAATCAATATCATCAAAATGGCCATACTACCCAAAGTGCTATACAGATTCAATACAATTCCAATTAAAATCCCAACATCATTCTTTATAGAAATAATCATGAAATTCATTTGGAAAAATAAGAAACCCAGAATAGCCAAAACCATCCTTAGCAAGAAGAACGAAGCAGGAGGCATCATGATACTAGACTTTAAATTATATTACAAAGCTATAATAACAAAAAAAAAAGCATGGTATTGGCACTGAATAGACATGTAGACCAATAGTATAGAATAGAAGACATAGAGACAAACCCACATAAATACAGCCTATACATATTAGACAAAGGTGCCAAAAACATACACTGGAGAAAAGATAGTCTCTTCAACAAATGGTGCTGAGAAAACTGGAAATCCATATGCAGCAAAATGAAACTAAACCCCTATCTCTCACCATGCACAAAACTCAACTCAAAGTGGATCAAGGACCTAGGAATTAGACTAGAGACCTTGTGCCTAATTGAGGAGAAATAAGCCTAAATCTTCATCATGTTGGATTAGGCCCTGACTTCCTTAACAAGACTCCAAAAGCTCAAGAAATAAAAGCAAGAATCAACAAATGAGATGGATTCGAACTAAAAAGCTTCTTCTCAGCAAAAGAAACAATGAGGTGAACAGAGCCTATATTTTTGGAACAAATTTTTGTCGCATGCACGTCAGATAGAGCACTGATCTCCAGGATATATAAAGAACTCAAAAAACTTTTGTATAGTTTTAAATACATCCAAGATAATTAATAAAAAAATTTATCAGAGTACTTTCTGATCAGTTTTTCTTGATTAGGTCTGCATCTCTCTCTCCTGAAATAATTAAAATTATAATTCCAAAGCTCCTATTATTCTAACTTTCTTTACTTAATTACTTTGATGACTTTTTTGCAAATGAACACAAATATATGCTATGAGTCATATCTCCCATTTTTTTCTACCATGTAGTTTCTCTTTTAAATAATTATTCTCAATGGAAGTGACTTAGAATTAGTTTGTTATGACATACAATTTGAAAAGAGAAAATTCACAAAGATGAAATATGCATATCTTAGAATTTGTCATGATAAGACATTAAAATTCAAGAAGTCACTATGGTAGAAAAGAATGTTATATTGATAGTGATATTTGAGAAGATTAGTAATGAAACCCATTTGAGCTTTTTACAGAGAGAAATAAAATGATAAAAGCAGAATTTGGGGGAGGATATTTTTAATTTTTGTTATTTTTTTAAATCAACATTTATCAATGGCACACATTAATGAGGTTCAGTTTGGTATTTCCATACATGTGTACAGTGTGTATTGATCAAATCCAACTTCCCATTTCCAATCTCCCACACACCCTGTCTCAGCCCATAGTGAAAAAAAATGCTTTTAGCTTCCACATATGAGAAAGAATATGTGGTACTTGTCTTTCTGTTTCTGGCTTATTTCACTTATCAAGTCCTCTATATTTCTAAATATGATACTTAATAAATTGGAAAAAAACTTCAAATAAGAAAACTAATTAGAAAATATTTCATAATCTCAGGACAAGGTACTGAGATATCCATGTTAAGATGGTACATCATAACCACAAAGATGGCTTTAGACACAGTGATTTAAGCATCCACATAGTGCCAGACACTGTTAAAACTGCTATGAATTATAATAATATTATAATTATTATTATTATGACACTATTGTGGATTGAATCCAAACATGATCTATGATTGAGCTACCCACCTTCCAGCTCTTTTTATTTTTTGAGACAGAGTCTCTCTAAACTGCTGAAGCTGGCTTGGAATTTGTGATCCTCCTGCCTCAGCCTCCAGAGTCACTGGGATTTTAGGTGTGCACCACTGTGCCTGACTGAACTATCTTCAGCAATCTTATGATGCAGGTACTGTTACTCCTTCTGATTTATAAATGAAGAATGAATCTTAAAGAGATTCATAACTTGATTGTTTCTCCATAAAAAAGGAAAGAAAAGGGGTCATGCAAAATAAGGCAGCCTATGAGTAATTGGAAATATGGATATGGATAAAATTGACATGGATAAAATGACATGGATAAAATTTACCACAATATGAGAAATTCTGCACAACTTGGTTAGAATGAAAATTCAATTCTTGAGCGTATTTGAGAGAATGAAAATAGAAAAAGAGAGATCTTGTTAGGGAAGAAAGAAATTACAGAAATATGAGGAAGGAGGATAGGAAGAAAAAATTAAATTAAAAAGGCATTCAAACTAGGTGGATGTGAACAAGCATATTGGAAATTTAAAAGTATAGAAAGATTTAAAATGGTATATATAATAGCCTATATTATAAAAATGTCAAGGAAAATGAAGACAAGGAACATAAGAGTTCAGAAAGGAGTTATTCATAATTATATATGGGGCTCTTTTTTTAATTGATGAATATATTTCCATTAAGGTAAAGTCACCTCCAAAATGACCAAGTTCCTTTTCCAAAGATGGTCTAAATCAAATAAAAAATATAAAAGAAGAAGAGGTAGAAACTGCAGGGAAATAAGAGATGAGGGAATGAAGTAGTGAAAGAAATGAGCTCATGTGAAAATACAAAGCAAGAAGAAAATAAAGGAGGAAGGAAGGGATGGACTGTCCAAAGAAAAATATTTCTTTTTCCATTTATAACCATTTCTGTTGATTAAACTTTACCTCATATTTTACATACAGAAATAGTATCAAAAGATTTATATTACATCAAGTAATATTTTAAATAATTCAAAACATAATAAAATTATAAGCAATTCTATTCAGCATAGAATTTGGCCTAACAGTGTTTCTACCTTTTTTTTTTTTTTGAGACAATAGAAATTGAACCCATACCACCGAGCCACATGCCAGCTTTTTTTTTTTAAATGGAAATTTTTTTTTTAAATATTTTTTTTAGTTGTAGATGGACACAATGTCTTTATTTTATTGCTTTGTATGTGGTGCTGAGGATCGAACCCAGGGCCTCACGCATGCGAGGCAAGCGCTCTACCGCTGAGCTACAATCCCAGCCCCACATGCCAGCTTTTTTTTTGTCTTTTTTAATTTGTTTTAGTCAGTTATATATGACAGTACAATGCATTTTGACACATCATACATAAATAGAGTATAACTTCTTATTCTGGTCGTACATGATGTAGAATCACATCACGTAATCATATATGCACATAGCGTAATAATTTCCAATTCATTCTACTGTCTTTCTTACTCCCATATCCCCTCTCCTCCCTTCACTCCCCTCTATTTTCCCCTAACCCTCTACCCTTATTGTGAATTAGCATCCACATATCAGAGAAAACACTTGGCATTTGGATTTTTGGAATTAGCTTATTTTGCTTAGCATGATACTCTCTAGCTCTATCCATTTACCTGCAAATGCCATAATTTTATTCTTCTTTAATGCTGAATAATATTCCATTGTGTATATATAACACATTTTCTTTATCCATTCATCCATTGAAGGACACCTAGGTTGATTCCATAGTTAGGCTATTGTGAATTTAGCTGCTATAATCATTGATGTGGCTGTGTCACTGTAGTATATCGATTTTAAGTCCTTTGGGTATATTCATTGAAGAAAAGGTAGCCTCATCCACAAATAGTTTGCTTTTCTTCAATGAATGTTTTTGGTGCCTTTACAGGGTCTCACTAAGTTGCTTATGGCCTTGCTGAGTTGCTGAGCCTGGCCTGGAACTTGAGATCCTCCTATCTCAGCCTCTTGAGCTGCTGAGATTACAGGCCATGCCGAGTCTAACAGTGTTTTCACTAGAGCAACAATTTAAATATTTTTGTATTAACCATGTCACTAATTTAATTAAAGAAAGAAATGTAATAGTCTTCCTTGCCAAAATCTGTGAAAAGAGTTTAATGTATAATTTCTTTAATGTACATATATACTGAGATTAGAGTGCTGGTCTAGGAAATTTTACTCGTCACTGAGTATAAATTTTGTTTGTCACTTTCAAGTGAACACAGATCAATAAGCAGCAGCATTTAGCCACAAAAGTTGATTTTGTGAAGAAAATATTCACAATATCTAATTAAGATAAGAGAATAGTGAAAACAGAGTCAAATAACACCCAAAGGGTGTCTGTGTATTCAGGCAAATTAATCTCCAAAGTATCTACAGAAATACAAATTCAGAGACAAATTACGAAGCAAAAGTAAAAATGCAAAGCACTTCTTTGCATAATAAAGTAGATAATTAACAGATTGATAGCTTACAATAAATGGAAAGACAAGAAAGAAAATTATTTTTGTAAGAAATATCCAGGTTGTGTGGACTTTTATTTTAGAAGAGGCCTACTAACAATGACTGGGATTTGAGAAGCAGATGTGACTGAGGAGGCTGTTCTAAAAATCAACAGGCCTTTCTACTCTGTGCACATTTATTTAAGGAAAATGTAGCAACAGAAGGGATTTTTGTCATTGTTACTAGGGTTGTGTCAATACCAATGCCTTTCTGCATCCCTTCCCACCCTCACCTTCATTGTGTTTGAGGATTTCTGAAAGCCACTCTTAAACTCTTGGTCATCTTCTTGTTTCACTGTTAGTGGTTCTCACAGAACAATAGCTTAAAAAAAAAAAAAAAAAAAAAGCAACGTGGGTATCTCTTTACCATACATGATACCAACTCTCCTCCTGCATTATAGAAAAATTTTGGATATTCTGCTTTGTGGCTTTCTTCTTTTCTACTTTTATACATTAAGGCATCCAGCAAATCACTTTCCTAGACCCTTCTTCAAAATGGGTACAAGAGTTTGAGCCATTTGTGTTTTATGGAAATAGCCCTATCTTGACCTCGATAAAGAGAAACCTTAGGGCACCAGCTTTATCATGATTAGAGTTGAGAACATGAGGTTTGTATTAAATTTGCCAAATAATGAACATATTCTGTGGGATATTTCAATTTATTTTCACAGTACTATTAAATGTAGTCAATCTTTGGGTTTGGAGGAAATGGTTAATTTGGGCAAATTTATCATAGTAAAAGAACTATGTTAGACATCCTTAAATGCATAAATGATGACTTTGCTATTTTTCAAAGGAATATTCTATTTTTAATATCTTCTAGATGGTGTGAAGTTTGTTCTTTAGTGTAAACCTAAATGTTCCTAATTATCACTTCCATGGCTCTTAGCATCCTGGACATCCCTATCCCAAGGCTTCTCAACCTGCTTTGCACATTGGAATTACCTTTGAGACCTTTTAAATTTCACAGACCTCAGACCCTCTGAACTGGCTATGTCAAAATCTCTTGGAATAGAATCAAGGTATAGGCATTTTCAAATCTCACAAATGATTTCGATGTGCAGTTGAGGTTAAAAACTGCTGTTCTAAGCATGCTTTGGCTTGCAACTTCTGCTTTTAATATCTTTTTTTGTTTTGTTGGTGTTTTGAGGGGAAAGAGGTGAAGCTGGGGATTGAACCTAGGGCCTTGTGCATATGAAGCTCAAACTTTTCCTTTTAAATCTGGCATTCTGAATTGTCATAATAATATATTCTAAGTGTTTCTACTCAACAATCCTTAAACTGAATTGATAAATAAAAATTATTTTCTTTTAAAATTCAAATTAGAAAAAAAATGTATAAAAATAAATTCTTGCTTAGATTATTCAACCTTCTTTCCCCTTTGTTTCCACTTTCCCTGGGGGATTTCATTTGCTCTTATGAATTCAGATACTTACTGCCAACAAATTTCTTATATCCAAAGTCTCATATGTAACCCAACTATATATTGGGTTAAAAGATAACTTTCAAAAATAATAAAATTGTGACTCTCAAACAAGTATACAAATTAATCTTCATTAAAAGTTTTATTATGGTGGCACATGCCTGTAATCCCAGTGGCTCAGGAGGCTGAGGGAGGAGGACCATTAGTTCAAAACCAGCCTCAGCAAAAGCAAGGTGCTAAGCAACTGAGTGAGACCTTGTCTCTAAATAAAATACAAAAAAAGGCTGGGGATGTGGCTCAGTGGTTGAGTGCCCCTGAGTTCAATCCTCAGTACTTCTCCACCTCCAAAAAGATCTTATTTTGTTCATAAGAGAACCAGAATTCACAAATATTATAGCTATCATATCAGTTCAAAAATAAACATGAAAACAAATTTGTGTAGCACAAAGACACATTGAAATAAATGAGTAAGTAGAGGCCAAAATGGTTTTTTTGTTTCTCTGTTTTCATAGAGGTAGGGAAACTGGAAGTAGGAAGGCATTTGAACTTCTACCATGAGGACAGAATTTGCCTACCAATCAGTTACTTACAATTTACAGAGATGACAAATAACTTGAAGACAGTGTATAGGACAAGAATCATGTGTACACACATTTCTCTCTGACAAGTGGGATATTCACTTTTAAAGAGGCAAATTCATCATTCCCTCTCCAAAGTGCTCTTCTGACACTTCCCTTAAATACAGGCATATGTACTGGAGATAAAATTTTATATTAGCTGGTACTTGTTACACAGTGAACTTCAAACATGTGGACACATGCATAGAAAATGTGCTCTGAAATTATTAATTAATACTTAGAATGATTTACAACCATATTCTACCTTCTTTCTCCAAGACTTTTCTTGTCCAAATAAAACACAGGAAATAAACATACATTTATGCTTCCTCAAAATTAATAATAATTGTTGGTTAATAAACAAGTAACTTTTTCTAACACTTATTAAAAAGAATGCTGATATTTTTATAGCCAACAGAAACTGGAGAGTAGGGCATGCCTGGAAGGAGATTAGGTTCAAATTCTGTCATAGTGAAATTTCCTATACATTATTTTTTCATTGATTACATTTTGAAACTTGCAAAATCATGTTAATACAAAATCAACAGATATAGCAATACTATAAAAAATTTTAAAAATCAAAAGAGTTATTAGTCTACTGATTTACAAGAAAACCCTGTAACTGATTTGTCTTTTAAAAGAGATGGAGATTTTTGAGCATTTAAAAAACTGACATTTTGTGGGTACTTTTGCTTGATCTAAGCCATAAAGTCATCGATTCCTACCTATTATCTTCAAAAGAATTTTTAAGTAAGCAAATATTCACACATTAGACTGTAAATAAATATCTGCTGCTATTTGTGTTACTTTTTTTATACCATGATAATCCTTTATTAAACCTAGAGACATAATTTTTATTTTTTTAAATTCTAATAATGTCTAGATAGGTTATTCAAATAAAAATAATTGCATATGTTTTTCTTATAGACATAAAAATAGAAAACCAAGTACAAACTAAAAATCAACTTTTTAAAAACAGTTAATATTTTTAATCTAGAAGTTATAGAGATTAACACTTAATATATCTACATGGTAAAGTATTTCATTACTGTAATCATAGAAATAAATTGTAATAAAAAGTATCAGGATTTTAATATTAATTACACTACAAGAAGCTGGGTCCTGATAAACAGACTATAGAAAGAATACAATTTATTCTTCTTATGTTATCTATCTCAATAAAATCCCTAAATTATTTTTATATATTTAATTAGCATTTATGACTTTTCCTGTAACAAGTACTTAAATGTTATTCACAAATTACAATTAAGATAATTTGTTTTTAATATTCAAAATGCAATGAATTAATTCCTGCTGGCACTAAATGGATTTTCAGTGGATGATTTGAATAAAATAAACCTTTCTAGGTTTGCTACTAATTATAATAGTAAATATGTTGGAAGTATTACATTGCCTTTTTACTCAAAGTATAACCATTAGACTTATAAGCAAATTTTTTAGAGGTACATATTTGTCAAAACATTAGAAACTTGAATAAAGTGTTTTAATTTTTACATTAAATGTGGGTAGTGCCCCCTGGTGGAAGTATGCCAAAATAAAAGCTTTAATAGTTAACGTATAATTTTTTTCATTGAAAATCAGACTCAAAGGTTTCAATAAGTATTATCAAAGTAATAAACATCATTTCAGTTATTAAAATTACTTAATGAATATTTTATGTAGACTTAGGCAAAGTAGCACCTTTGAATGATTATGCAATAGCAACCATTCCTCAACAACAAACCTGTTTGAATTCATTTACTTTGGTTTTTTACTTTAAAATAAGTTATGACAGAAACCATTCAGTTACTTAACTCTCATCTGGTCACATTTCAATCATTTGAATGTTCTGTTTACAATCAGCCTAGTGAAGGCAGGGATTTGAATGCTAAGTCTGTTGTAAATTCAGTGCCCAACATAATGTTTGGCATATGGCAAGAACTCAGTAAAATTTGTTTTCCCTCATTTCACAGGTTTCAACAAGATCTTTAAAGAAATGCTAAGCATGGGGGACCATGCCTGCAATCCCATGTATGCAGTAGACTGATGCAAGAGGATTGCAATTTTGAGGCCAGCCTGTGCTGGGAAATTTAGCAAGACTGTCTCAAAATTTAAAAAAATATATATATACTGAAGTTGTAGTTCAGTGGCATAGCACCCCTGAGTTCAATTTCCAGTATCATAAAAAAAAAGTAGGACTTTTATTACCTGGCATACAGATTCTTCCTTCCTGTAAATTGGCATTTACATGTTAAGTGTTACTTACATTATTTTGGAAATTAATTATCTCACAAATATTGGGACATTTGCTATTATGCTTTTATGCACAATATCATTGGACATTCTGCAGTCTTCAGTGATATTCAAAATGAACATAAAGTATATAGATATTTACACTTTTAAGACCTTGTCAAAATGGTATAAATGGCATGAAACACAACTTAAAGGATTAAAGGTAAAATATTTGATCATCAGGTTCAAAGGAAATAAATTATTTTAAAGTTATATCATGAAGTTATCTCTACAGCAAACTGTTTCATTATTTCAAAGATTTCTTTATGTCAATGACTATGAAAGACATGTGTAACTAAACACCAGAAATTAAATTATGTACTAAAAGTTTGAAAGGTTAACTTCCGGAATAAAAGAATGAAAATTCATGATTGTTACCATTTCTCCATTTACTTTGAAATGGTAGAATCACTGAAAACAGGAATTAGTATTTTGCTTATTTACCATTATTCCTAAGTACAGAATAATTGGTGAAAACTTACAGCTGTATAATACTGGGATTGTTGTTTATTACTTTTTTTGGTTATATTGTCTAGTACTCTCCATGGTATATTTACATCAAATTTTTTTTCAAAATTGCTAGCCAAAATATTTCACACATGAAAAAATATGCTCTAAACTCTTGAACTTTTATTGTAAAATATTTAGAGTAGAAAGAAGTAAATTTTCAGATGTAAAATTTCTATTGTGAGGAATCATTTTGTGAAGATCATCACAGATTACATTCAAGAAGGAAGCACTTAACACGTACATTTTTGCTTCTTTGTAAGCAAATATTTGAATATGTATGAGAAAATATTCATACAGTGTGAATTTAACACCATTAATCTAGTCTTCTGTTCTGATTATACTTATAACCCATTTGAAAGTTGATGATAAATTCAGCTACAGTATTGTCAATTGTTTTATGTTATATTCTGCGTAAATAACTTAAAATTAGTACATTGATAGGAGGGCTAAATTCTTGGATTAACAGAAGAAACATTAAAAATGAATATCATCACATTGATGTGAATATTTGAAAATAAGGTAAAAATTAAACATGTTCATAAACTCTAAATCCTTAAAGCAGATTTAAAAATGCACAACTTGCCAAATTTAGTAAAGTCTTCTTTACAATATCATAAGAGACATTACCAAGATAGTGTAGTAGGAGATTCTAGCTTACACACACACATACATACACACACACATGCACACATATTTTATTGATAAACCAAAATAGCCTAGAGAGGGCTCAAGGGCCCACTAAAGAATCTGTAGTAACAATAGGGAAAAACATTGAAGATTATCCATATAGAAAAAAAATCAATGGTAAGACAGCTATACAAACATGTTAGAAGATTGCTTGGAGCACATGAGAAAGGTGGAAGCTATTAGTATTTGTCACATGATAGTGACTTACTTTTCACTGGACATTGACATCTCTTGCCACTGAGGCAGCCAACAGCCATTCCCAAGGCAGAACCACAGAGAGGAAGACATGGTTCCATACCTCTGCCTTACCTAAGAAGCAACCACTGTTGGGCCATTTTAGAAAATGAGGTACCACCATTCCCAATTCCATGCATGTCCTAACCACAAATACCTGGGCACTCTGAGAGTACCCACTCCCAGACCTGGAGTCATCACTGTAATTTACTAGCCCACCCACACCTCAGACTCTGGAGTCATCACTGTAATTAACTAGTTGAATTCAGGACCCCAGAGCCAAACTCTCATTGTGCAAGTCCATTCTCCAGGCATGAACTCAGCCACCATAGATGGCTAATATGACCCTGATAACACCCACTGATGCTAACACATGCCCGTGTTTGGATCCTAGCTCCAATACTATGCCACACAAGCCCACATCTTAATCAACAGATTGAATTAAACCACAGAGACCCAAAACCAAGTTTCACTGCATATACCCAACTCCAGACACTGGCTTAGCTGTCACAGACAGTGAGGTGCTGCCCTGACCCAGAAGATGCTCTAATGACACAGCCACCAGTGCTGCATTCTCAGCTCCTCCAATGCTTCATAAGTACCCACACCTCAAATTGTGTTGCTGATAATGCAGTATCCATATCACTCCCCAGATGCCAGTACCATTTCTACTGTAGACAACATAGGTACAATCCCTGTGCAATGCTTCAGAACTCTTTCCATGCTTAATCCATAAGTACTATTCATCAGATACAAATGGCAGCAAACTGCAAGCAAGACAGTGCCAAGAGGGATCCTCTGATTGACAATTTCACCAGTGAGAGAATAGAGGGATCAAAAGACCTCAGAAGCCATTACTGTCACAGATCCCCCAACAAACTTCACTGCTACTGCAGTAATACAGAAAAACGGCATTGGCTGATAATCTTCACCAGGATTGATCTCAGCTGATGGAGTTGCACATTAACAACACAGCCGGCACCCTTCCTAGTGCCAGGACCACTGTATCCCACTCAGTAAGCACCCAAGAAGTTGATGCACAATCATTAACATAAGGCAACAACAAACATGGAAAACCAAGGTGACATTATGTCACCAAAAGAACACAATAATCTCCAAGAAACTCACCTCAAATAAATGGAGATATTTGAACTGCCTGAAAAAATTCAAAATAATTCTATTAAGGAAGCTCAAAGAATTTAAAGGAAAATATGAAAAAACAAAACAATGAAAGCAGCAAAAATAAAATAATAAATGTAACAAAGATTGAAATTATAGATATAAAAGTTCAAATAAATTCTGAAGCTAAAATATTGAATGAAATTAAATGTTACCAGTTTAATAGCCTGGCATAAGAGTTTTATGTAAGCCTAATGGTAACCTAAAAGAAAAGACCTATAGTAGATCCACAAAAATAAGGAATCGGGGTAAACCACTGAAAACCAGTGAAGCACAAAAGAAGAGAGCAAGAGAGAAATAAAGGAAGAAAGTTCTACAAACCAACCAAAGAATAACAACATGCAAGTACTAAGTCATTACCCATCAATAATTACATAAGTTTAAATGGACCAAATTCTGCAATCAAAAGACCTAGAGCAGCTTAGACAATAAAACTTCAAGACCCAAGTGCAGGCTGTTTACAAGAATCTTCCTTCACTTTTCCAGAAACACATAGATTGAAAGTTGAAGGACAGAAAAGTATATTTCCTGCAATTGGAAACAAAATGAGAGCAAGTGAAACTATCTTAGATAAAATCAACTTTAAATAAAAAGTGGTAAAATGAGAAAAAGTCCCTTTTGTAATAATAATGGGGTTAATTCATCAAGAAGTTATAATAATTGAAAAAACATTTACTCATCATAGGAGCACCTAAATATATAAACAGATTAACAGCAATACAATAATAATAGGGAAATTCAATACCATCTTTCAGTAATGAATAGATAATCCAGACAAAAAACAAGCAAATATTGGACTTGAACTAAAGAACAGAGCTAAGAGACATATACAGAATACTCCATCCAAAGAGGCAGTATCCCTGTGTTCTCAAGCACATACAGACCATTTTCTAAGGTATATCATATGTTAGGCCACAGAAGAAGTCTTAACACATTTAAGAATATGTAATTCATATCAAGCATACTTTCTGACCACAACAGTATGAATCTAGCAATCAATAAGAGAAACAACTTCAGAAAATCTGAAAATATGTGGAAATTAAAAATACCAGAAAAATAAATGTTAAATAAGAAATTAAAAAGGTAATTAGAAGGAAATCAGAAGTATCAAGACAAGTGAAAATGAACAACACAACATACAATTATTTAGGATATACATCAGAAGCAATTTTAAGAAGGAAATTTATAACAGTACATTCCTACATCAAAGAAGATGGAATTTCATCACAATAAAAACTTCTGAACAGCAAAGGAAAAACTCATGAGCAAAAAGATAACCTGTAGAACTGGAGAATATATTTGCAAACCACACATCTTAAAAGAGGTTATTATCCAAATATATATAACTACCTTAGGCAAATCCCTAGTAAGAAAATAGATAATCTGATTTAAAAATAGGCAAAGAAATGAAAACATATTTTCAAAAGTTGACATCCAAATAGCCAATAGATATGCAAAAAAATGCTCAATATCACTAGTCATCAAAGAAATGCAAATTAAGACCAAAATAAGGTGTTACTCAATACCTGTTAGTATGGCTATTAGCAACAAGAGGAAAAGCAACAAAGGTCAGAGAGTATGTTAAAAAAAGCAAGACTTTGCACACTATTGGTGGGGATACATATTAGTATAGACATTATGGAAAACAGCATGCAAGTTCTCAAAACATTATAAACACAACTATCATAAGCTAGCAATCTCACTACTGGGCATTTATATCCTAAAGAAATAAACTCAGTGTATTAAAGAAATATTTGCATTCTCATTTTATTTGTAGCATTTTTCAAATAACCAGGACATGGAATTAACCCAAGTGTCCACTTATGAATGAAAGGGTAAAGAAAATGTATGCATGTACAAAATAGAATGCTATTCAGTCTTTTTTTTACAAAGGAAATTCTGTCATTTATGACTTCTTGAATGAACCTGGAAGACATTATTTTAAGTGAAATAAGCTGGGCGCAGGAAACAAATATCATATGATTTCAATTATGTGTAGTATAAAAAAGTCAAATTCATAGAAAAATAGTGATTACAAGACACATTCCTTTCCTCTGATCTAGGTCACTCTTGCCACATATAATATTCTATACACAGGTTTTTTTCTTGTTTATCTACTTCTAGGTTGATCAATATGTCTTTACAGGGGCTAATACAAATAATTTATACCTTTACAGTAATTTTCAACTTGCTTCAATTTTAAAATTTGGCAAGTTTTTATACTTTAAAAATTACATTTTTAATAATTTTGTGGTAAGAATACAATGGATTATTAAATATTGATATGTAAAAATTAATTGGAAGTATACTGTTTTAGTCAGCTTTTCCTTTGCTGCTTTGACTAAAAGACCTGACCAGAACAATTATAGAGGAGGAAAACTTTATTTGGGTGTCACAATTTCAGAGGTCTCAGTCCATACACAGCCCACTCCATTCCTCAGGGTACCAGGTGAGGCTAAACATCATTAGTGGAAGAGTGTGGCAGAAGGAAGCCACTCACATGATGATTAGAAAGAAGAGAGACTCCACTCTCAGATACAAAATATATACAAAATCATACCCCCAGTGTCCACACCCTACCTGCCTAGAGTTACAACTCAGTTGATCTCCATCAGGGGATTAATTCAATGATTGGGTTAAGACTTTCATAACCCAATCACTTCTCCTCTGAACTTTCTTGCATTATCTCACACATGAGCTTTTGGGGGACACCTCACATCCAAACCATAACAGATAGGTTTGAATTTTCTTTTGGATCTCATATATCAAGAGCTATATCTCCTACAAATTATAATGCTTCTTCTTTATTTTATTAATATTTCCTATGCTACATTTGTTAGGATATTCTGGAATAATATTCAATGTAATCAAAGAATCAAACATCCTTATCTACTTTTAGATTTTAACAAAATTCTCCTAATGTTTTACCATAAATTACAAGTTAAATCATAAACATTTAGTAGCTACCCTTCAACTAATTTCAACAAGTTGAGGGTATTTCCTTTGTTGAAGATAGTTCTAGTTAGCTGCACTTTTTATGATAGACATTGATTTTTATCAAATGCCATTTTTTGTGCTTACTAATGTAAAGAGTTTTACTTATCTTTTTAATTTTATATAGTCCTTTTATTTCTAGAATTATTTCCCCAGAAATAATTATACTGGCTGCAATTAAAATGTTGGGGAATTTTCTCCCCTTTCCTATTATGTAAAAGAATTTCTATGATTGGAAATATTTTTACTAAAAATGTTTATAGAGCACACCTCTAAAACCTGCTCATAGTATCTAGCTTTATAGATCCATCACTATTTGTCTACAAAATCAGACATTATTTTTACAGATTATACTCATATGACCAATGTGAATCTAGCATAGTTGTAAACACAGCCTGTTCTTGCTCTTTAGTAGTTGTTGAATGTTCATATATCTTTTCACAATTAACATATTGAGCTTATGCAAATATGGTAAATTGTCAGATTATTAATATTGAAAATTTTCTAAATAAAAAACAGTGAAAACTTCTGCTAAAAAAACAAGCAACTCGATTCAGCTCCAAGATGGCCTAGACGGACTCAGCGAAACTAATCTCTCCAGAACCGGAGTTTGAAGGGGAAATACTGTCTCCCAGCCAGCTTCTTGACATCATCCTACAGCTCATCTTCCCCAGCAGGAATTTCACTCGCACGTGTAGGCCACCAGGCAGCAGTGGTTACCACAAGCAGCATGACTTCAGTGGCGAGTGAGGGAACACAGCTGTGGCGCGGGGCCCCAGCCCAGGGCTCAAGCCCAGGATTCACCCTGGGCGATGGAGGCCTGCTTCTACATGGGGTACCTGGCTCCAGCACCCACCCAACCACGCAGTATCACTAGCAGTTGCTCTGTGGACAAACGTCTCCCACGCGGGACCCCTGGCTACTGTTCTTTGTGGATCTGCAGCTACCAGAGCAGAACTTCCTACACCAGGGGGCACCGGACAGCATCTGGGGACAAACTTTTACTTCAGCATAGCACACCGTGAAACAGCGTCTCCACTGCATCCAAGACCACCAGTGGTCCAGACCTTCACCATGTTGCTGAAGGAAATGGCTTCTTTGTGAGACCTCCACCTACGACATTCTTCACCAGAGTGGGAAAATTCCAGTAAGCAACAAACAACTCCACCTACTGGAGGTGAAAGGAAGCAATCCTGTTTATGTACATTGAGATTTTTTATATTTTTTTTATTTTTATTCTTATTTCTTATTTTATCCTTTATATTTTCCCCTAATATTCCTTTTGTTTAATCTTTTTGTTTTGCTTCTCTGCTCTTGTCTTCTTTTCTTTCTTTTTTTTTCGGTAGGATACGGTAGACTGGGAAACCTGAAAAGTATACTAGAGTGGTATTATATAGTCCTATAACTCCCACTTGCACATGTTTTATTTTTCTTAACCATCATGTCTCCTTGCTAGCTATACTCTTATTTTTTTTCCCTCTTATTGGTCTTCCCCAACTCTCTTTCACTCTTTCTACTGATAGCCAACTTCTTTTGGATTCCTTTTTCATGCTTTCTAGGATATAATAAACATATCCTCACTTCCTACTACCCTAACATTCTATCCTACACCCCACACTCAAGTTTCTCTAGCCCACCAGCAGAAACTATAGACCCTTGTGCAAACCAATTATTTACATAATAGATGTTAAATGAACTCATAATTGCTGTATATTGTGACTAAGCTGTAAATGCATTTAGGAGCTATTAGGAGCTACTTGGTTTAAAACTATATGGTTTGTATTGAGATCTGTCAATATTGGTCTCCCACTTAAAGGAGAAGTATTGAAACCCTGCAGGGAAACTATAACCCTATAGGATTTAAAAAAATACTGTAACACCTTGGATCAGCAGAGCTAGAAGGAAAGACACACAAACATCATGAAAAAACAAAGGAAGAAAGTGCCTCAAACAAACCAAGATACTACATTATTAGAATCCATGGTCAGTACAGCAGAAGAAATGACAGAACAGGAGTTCAGGAAGTACATAATTAAAATTTTCTGTGACTTAAAGAATGATATAAGAGAGCAAGCTCAGTCAGCAAAAGATCATTTTGATAAAGAGGTACATAGGCAAATACAGGAAGTAAAAGATCACTTCATAAGGAGGTAGAGATTCTGAAAAGGAACCAAACAGAAATCCTTGAAATGAAAGAAACAATAAACCAAATTAAAAACTCAATAGAAAGCATCACCAACAGATTAGACCACTTGGAAGACAGAACCTCAGATACTGAAGACAAAATATTAACCTTGAGAATATTGTTGACCACACAGTGAAGACAGTAAGAAACCATGAACAGAACATCCAAGAATTATGGGATAACATTAACAGATCAAATCTAAGAATTATTGGGATAGAAGAAGACATAGAATTCCTAACCAAAGGAATGAGAAATATATTCAATGAAATAACATCAGAAAATTTTCCAAATATGAAGAATGAATTGGAGAATCAAATTCAAGAGGCTTACAGGACACCAAATGTACAAAATCACAACAGATCTACACCAAGGCACATCATAATGAAAATGCCTAACATTCAGAATAAGGAGAGAATCTTAAAAGCCACAAGAGAAAGGAATCAGATTACATATAGGGGGAAGCCACTTAGGATCACTGCAGACTTCTCAACCCAGACTTTGAGAGAAAGAAGATCGTGGAACAACATATATCAAGCACTAAAAGACAGTGGATGCCAACCAAGAATCTTATATCCAGAAAAATTAAGTTTTAGATTTGATGATGAAATAAAAACCTTCCAAGATAAACAAAAATTAAAAGAATTCACAGCAAGAAAGCTGGCACTATAGAACATTCTTGGCAAATTATTCCATGAGGAGGAAATAAAAAACAACAATGAAAACCTGCAAAGGGAGGAGCTACACTAAAGGAAAGACCAATCAGAGTAGAAACCCAGTCAAGTTAAAAACTAAGAATAAACCAAAATGTCTGGGAATACAAACCATGTCTGTATAATAACATTGAATGTCAATGGCCTAAACTCAGCAATTAAAAGACACAGACTGGCAGATTAGATAAAAACAAAAAAAAAAAACAAAACAAACAAACAAAAAAAACCCAACAATATGCTGCCTCCAAGAGACTCATCTCATAAAAAGAGACACCCATAGACTGAAGGTGAAAGGATGGAAAAGAATCTATCACTCACATGGACTGCATAAACAAGCAGGAGTTTCCATCCTCATTTCAGACAAAGTGGACTTCAAACCAAAGTTACTGTAAAGGGATAAAGAAGTTCATTTCATACTGCTTAACATCAACAAGACATAAACAATCTTAAAACTTCATACATCAACAAGTCATAACAATCTTAAATATCTATGTCCCCAAAAATGGGGCAGCCATGTTTGTCAAACAAACCCTTCTCAAATTCAAGAATCAAATAGACCACAACACAATAGTATTGGGTGACTTCAACACAACTTTCTCACCACTGGATAGATCTTCCAAGCAAAAACTAAACAAATAATCTGCAAGATTCAATAGAACAATCAATGGTCTAGATTTAACAGATATATATATATATATATATATAGAATATTCCATCCTTCAACAAGCAAATACACATTTTTCTCAAAAGCACATGGATCCTTCTCCAAAATAGATTATATGCTATGCCACAAAGCAAGTCTTAGTAAATACAAGAAAATGGAGATACTACCCTGCATTCTATCTGACCATAATGGAATGAAACTAGAAATTAATAACAGGTTTTTAAAAAAAGAAGCCACCACAACTCCTGGAGACTCAATAATTTGCTATTGAACAATGCATGGGTAACAGAAGATATCAGGGAGGAGATAAAAAAATTCTTGGAGGTAAATGAGAATTCTGATACAACATACCAAAATCTCTGGGACACTATGAAGGCAGTGCTAAGAGGAAAGTTCATTGCATTAAGCTCATATATTCAAAGATGTAAAAGTCAACAAATTTATGACTTGACACTACAACTCAAAGCCCTAGAAAAAGAGGAACAAAATAACACCCAAAGAAGTAGAATGCAGGAAAAAATTAGAATCAGGGCTGAAATCAATGAAATTGAAACACAAGAAACAATTCGAAAAATTGATAAAACAAAAAGCTGGTTCTTCAAAAAAATAAACAAAATTGACAAACCCTTAGCCAC
>PVHX01008748.1:0-81171 GCA_004024805.1 Geosciurus inauris
AAAAAAAAATAAAAAAGGTTAGATGTGCATGCACACATTAGTTTATCAATCTCTTGTCTCTTTCATGTTTAATTTTGGATTCTTTTGTAGCAAGTTGTCATCACTGTTAGACTTTGTCATCCATAGGAGTCCTGGCACATAAAGTTTTAGTGTTGATAAGAGAGAGGATGCTCTAGTCTTTGATCCTTCTCACAGTAGAAATTTTGATACATTCTTATCTGTTATTTTCAAATTTATCTCCCATGTTATTTTAGTGGATATTTATTGATTTTGTTGGTGTTTTCCTCTTCTTAATTCCATTAGAGATTGCTTCTTTGCTTTCTTTCTTACACAAAGATGTTTATACAATTAGGTTTTATTGCTGTTAACTTATCATCTGCTCAAATTTTAGGGTAGGTGAGCATACTTGACCACCTAGTTTTGTTTGACATATTGTCTATGAATTTCTGATTTTGCTATCCTGGTGCTGCCTGAAAAACTACATTGTTATAACTTTCTCCAACATAATTATATTTGATGCTGATCCCATACTATTTAGTAGTGATGTCAGTTTTTGACATATCAGAATAAATTTGACTACTTAAAGGATTATCTGAAAAAATTCAGGTTTTAATTCATATTCATTCTTTCAGGTAGTACATTTAAAATTTAGTTACATACAAACCATTTGAATTCATATCAAAGTATTATCTTTTTAATTAAATTTTGTGTAATATAAATGTATTAATGGGAAATTTTATTAATACTCATGCAAGACAAATAATATAGAATAAATAATCTTTAAATGGTTCCATCTGCAATATTAAGAACTAAAATTCCAACAAGCAGGATTCACTATACATATAAGATCTTATTATATTATATATGTCCTATTAGTACTATAGATATCCAGTTGAGTAATCTTATACAAATATAACATTTTATTCTATTCTACTTTCTGTATTAGTATTATAGATATCCAGCTGAACACTCTTATACAAATCATTTATATGCACATAAGTACTTTATAAATCTTAAAATTTTGATGAGATTTATTATGAGTCTAACTAATCTAATTATCTACAGAAACTTTACTAAAATTTTTAGGTGTCTTTCAAATTGAATTAAATTTTCTGGCATATCTTTACTTCAAGTTTAGAATAAATTTTATGTTTTCATCTAGAAAGAAGTAATTTCCTTTTTATGTCTCTAATATTCCAACTGCCCTTCACATTGCAAGCATTTTAATAATGAACATATCATTTCTAATTTTAAAACAAAATTATTAATACTAATGGGTTTATTTGCTTCTTATATCATTTTAATTATAAATCATCATAGGAATGAAAAGGTAGATATTCATTAAGACAAAGGTCAAAATTTGACATCTCAAAAGAGTTTAATTATGAGTCCCACAGCTCAAGACCATAAAACTTGCTAGGTTGAAGATGCATACTGAATAGGTTTTTATACTACAATTATCAGAATTTAGGTATGATGTATCTGAATTATCAACTTGATTGGATTAAAACAGGCTGAGATTAAGAGCCTTCTGGTTTCTCAATCAGGGTGTTTCTAGAAATGATTGCCACATGGGACAGCAAACTGAGGAGGACAACCACCCTAAGTGTGAGCAAAACAATCAAATAGTTATGGGGCTTGGATGGAACAAAAGTTGGAAGTACAAGGAAGCAACGGCGGAGGTAAGCTTGATTCTTCTTGAGTGGGGATGGGAAAATTTGCTGCTAAGATTGTATTGTCTAAGGATGTCAGAATTCAAGTTCCTTCACTTTTCCAAAACAGACTCTTCTAGTAACTCTCCAGGGGGTGTCCAGACCTTTGGTCCTGGACTGGAGCAACATCATTTTGCCCTCTTGTTCTGAGGCTCCAGCATCTTGGAGCAGCTACTAGTTCCTTCAGCTCTCCAGCCTGCAGACAGCCATTGTGGGACTATTCACCATATATATAATCTTTTCTGGTTCAAAATGCTGAGTAATTTTTATAGTCATTCCTGCAAAAACGACACTCATTTCATAGGCTTCAAAGGAATTAATTTCACAACTTTGATCTTCTGAGTTCAGGTTTTAAAATATGCTAGTATTTCCCCTGAAGAAGCCCAAAGAAATCTATTTATCTATCTTGGCTATAGCTAACTACTTCTATTTGTAAAGCTTTATTATAATTTCTACTCTTTTAGTAATCTTAAATATTTTTTCATTAGTTCTTATTTTGTCAATTTTAGTTTTAAATAATTCTCATAAGATAAATTGTCTCATTTAAAGGAATAATTTGATGATATTGAAAAATGTATATACTCATGAAGCCAAAGCCATAATCAAGCTGTGGAGCATTTCTACTATGCACAATGATTATTTCATGCATCTTTGCTGGCAGTATTCACATTTAGGCCAAAAACGGGTAACAATTGATCTGCCTCCAGTCATTTCATGTTTAAATTTTCTATTACTTTAAATAGATACTGTTATACAGTATATGCTCTTTTGTGGCTGTTCTTTTCAATCAATAAAGGGTTTTTGAATAGCGTCGATGTAGCAAAAAGTATCATTAGTTTATTCTTCTTGATCACTGTGTACTATTCTATCAGGTACATATAACATAATGTAATTGAAATTTCAATTCTCAACACTATTAGTCTATTATAAATAAAATTGTTATGAATTTTAAAGCATAAGTCCTTCTGGTTATATTTTCCTTTCTTTGGATAAATATCTAGGACTGGACTATTGGATGCACAGTAGGTACTTTTGGAAATACATCTCATGCAATATGATTGATTAGTTGTAACTAGAAAGTTGTGATAAACACTTAATTTTCTAGATTACTAGACCAATGTCAGTTATCATTGAAGCTATGTATGTGCAGTCATTTAAGTAGGTGCTGTTAGCTGTGTGATTTTGTTTGGCTAATAAAATATAAATATCTTTAAAAACTTCTGGTAAAACTTCCTGTAAAATGTAGCAGCTTATGAGAATTTTATTCATTTTTGTGATTTTCTGGAAAATAGGAGAGAAAAACATTAAATATCTCAATGATTTTCATGTTATGCAAGTGAGCAGAGCAGCAAATATGATTTGATAAAACAGATTCTAAACAGTGACATACATAAATTTAAACTTCTATCATGAAGCAAAATAAGGTCTCAAGTACAATGTATCTGAAAATTTAAGCCTGCAGGAGACTCCCTAAAGACAAAAATGACAGAAGAGTCAGTGGCCTGATAATTGCACCCCATGAAGATCAAAGTCCTGAAAGATAAAAAGAGATCCTCTCACTGAGCCTAAACTGGTCCTTCAGGACACTGATTGACAAAATCATTCTTCACCTCAGACACATATTGGGAAGATAATGAGGTCACCAGAGAGGATTGGCCATACTTCTTAGATTTTGTATAAAGTGTTCTGAGAATAGAATTTCCTGGGAGCACTTAATCCAAACCTTTATCTAAACTGCAGTGACCTACCATTTAAGTCATAAACCTGGCTATTCTGAATTGATTATGATTACTTTGAGAGACCTAGGCAGAGTATTTGAGTATGAATAGCATCAAATAATTTCTAATTGAAACTCCTTGATTTTTCTGTCCTCATCCTTCATCCTCTGATGAAGTGTTTGCATCACTAAGACATTTATAATATTTTGTGATGAGAAATACGAAACAGCCGTTAGTGCTTTCACCAAATATTTCTATGTATCTTCAAAGCACTTATAGAATTTAATCTCTCTGAGCTTTTAAATTATTTGGGACATGTGACAATAAAACATGAGAATAACTGATATATGTTACTTTGAGGCAGAAGTTGGTGTAGGAATGAAGTTTTTAGATTACTTTTTCCTTCAATTGAAACACTGAAAAAAAAATACTCTAATACCAACAACTTTAATATCAGGTGGTAGCATATGTGAAATCCAGAAGACCTCCATGGCAGAAAAGACAGCTTTGTCTCCTAAAGACAATAATGTGCTAAAAATTCAATCCAAGATCTAATTATAAGAACAGTGGAATTTGTAGCAAATGGCAAGTCTTTCAGGCAAAAAACAAAAAATAGTACTCTTTTAGGGTAGGTGCAAGTACTCTTAAGAACCTTGTAAACATAGATTCCCCTGAACCATTTGGGCCAATGGAGTTAACTGCCACCCTGAGAAGATGCCCTTTTCTTATACGCTGTGGGAAGTACTCACAGATGCCATTGCAGATGTTTCTTGCCTTCCACTAAATGTGTCCCCAGTTCATTTAAATTCTTCCCCTCAACAATTGTATAAAATAGACAAGAAATAGCAGAATAACAGGAGAACACATCAGAAATGTGAACATTTGGGACTCAGCCCAGACTTAGTAATCAAAAATTTTTGTGGAGGGTGAAGAATTAGTATCTTCACAAGCCTTCCTGATCATTCTGATGCATTTCTTGCTTGGAGAACCAGTATTTTAATTTGTAGGGTACTGTTTTCCTTATTTTGGACCAGAAGGCATTATTCCTCAAAGTATTTTTAGGATATGACTAATATGTTCCAACACAAAATTGAAGATAATGTCTGAGAGTTAATTTCTATGGTGTTGCATTAGAGTGGGAACATAAAGCTTGAGAATGGACATTTTTTGATATGAGCATTCATCTCATTTTAGAAGACTGGAATGAATCCCAATAGTCTTCTGGAATCATCCCTTGAAAAATTAAACAAATATAATGGAAAATGAGGTGGAAAAATCAGGACATTCCTTTACAGAATACAAAAGGGATAATCAAAATATACCCATAGTAAAAAATATATTTAAAAATAGGTAAAACCAGATAATCTACTAACTACAATCCACTGGAGAGTCCTTTCAAATACAGAGTCCCACACTGGCTAAAGTGGTAAGATATTTTATACTTTTCAGTGACTTTTAATAGAGGAAATTAAACTAAAGTGTAAAACTAAGCTCAATTACAAATACAAGAAGGACTAATACAGATTTATTTCCAAGAAATGAGGTGAGGGAAGTGTCAGTGAATAGAAAATTACCAAAAGCAGACATTGAAGGTAGGGGGAATTTTGCTAAATCCATTGAATAACAATCCTACTTAAGGCAAGTCAAGGTCAACAGATACCAAGAGTGAAAGAATATCAAGAATGAGGGATTGACTTGTATGGATTATTTGCTGGGGCATGGCTGGACATGCTGGACAACTGTCATGGCTGTGGCATCTTGTTGAGAAAAGGGTTCACAGAATCCTGACTAAAATTTGGTGAAGGATAGAATTGTTGTCAGTCCAAAGTATCTCCTTTGCCAAGTGATAAAAAATTTCAGTGGTAGCTGTCTCTGGTAGATCAAGGGTGATAGATGTGGAAACGCCATCATGGACTTCCATGATCAATGATGGTAGGCAGAGGTCACATTTGCACTGAACCCTTAAAAGTCAGGTAGAAAATATAACCATAACAGGCAGCAATACTGGAGGAGCAATCCGGAAGTAGCTGTGGTTATGGTTAATATGTCATAGTTCCCTAAGGGACAAAATGAAAATTCAGACCATAAGGATATTTATTGACTTTTACAACTTGATAAGATCAGAAGCCAGCAATCAATGCTGTAAGTTACTACAACTGAAAATAACAATTTCTTGCAAACTTTCCAAACATGAGCCATTTCTTAGCCTTTGGTTCTTAATGCAAGGTTATTGATCTAAGAATTATGTTGTCTTGATTTTCTTCCCATCCATGAACATCAGAAGTTGTTTGCATGTACTTGGATGGACAGCAGTACATATTCTCAGTTTTGCATAGGCTCTATTTAATTTCTTGTTTCACACCTGAGATATGAAGGAATGTTTTTTATTACAGGATTCTGAAGAACTTCAGGCTAGGTCACTCTATTGATGATTAAAGAAGTGGTATATCCTCTTGTGGATACCAGAGGGTGGAAGAAATACTTGACAAATTCAAGTGCTTACTACATTGGTGAAGTTTTTAGGAGTCTGTTTTAATTGGCTATAATGAATTATTTCCTCCAATATAAGGAAAAAGATATTGTATCTTGACCTACCATTTTGAAAGAGTCTGAGTAATTAGTAAGGTTTCTTGAGTGCTATGGTCTGGATATCCCTCCAAAACACATATTGTTGAAATCTCAACCCACAAGGCAATGGTATTAAGAGATGAGGCCCTTTAGAAGTTATTAGATCTTAAAGAATTGGCCTAAAGAATGACATTAGTGCCCTTGAACAAAGACCAAAAGAACAATCTTGACCCTTTTTCTTCCATGTAAAGATGTAATGAAAATATTCCATTTATGAACCTGAAAATGGGCCCTCATCAGACAGCAAATCTACTGGTATAATGATCTCAGAGGGCTCCAGAATGTGAGAGATAAACTTAAGTAGCTATGATAGTGTTTACAGTAGTCTAAATAATCTAAGACATTAAATTTGCTAAGAAAATATTAAAATTACCAAGGAATTATTGGTTCCATAAATCATGATCAACAAATGATAGAGATTGATTTAGCTGATAAATTTCCTAATTTCCTTTCCTGATTGGTGAGAAAACAAAAACACGTTCTATTCCATTTCCTCACACTTGTTAAGTGGGATTAAGATTTATTTTCCCATAGTTAAAACATAATAATTCTTTGGTATTGTATTGTTTGGGGAATTTCTTATCTTACCAAACTCACTTTCCAAAACTATTAACAATTTTTCCTATGATTATACCCCAGATAAATTGCTTCTACTCTATTATCATTATTATTTATTTTGTTTCTGTGTTTCCTTCTGGGGAGTCTGTCTAGGAACACTACTAATAGATAATTCTACACCTTATTATGGGAAAGATAGTTGTAAGATGACACTAGAATTTTTAACAATGTGTGTTTTAAAAATTTTAAACCCATTATTGCCATCTTAGAAATGATTTCTTGCTGACATTTCTATCGCCATCTAGATGATGAAAATACTCGAGATCTTCTTGTGTCATTTCTCATTGTATCTTTCTTAGATTACCTATGACTCTTTTACTTACCTGCATCCTTTTAATGATAATAAACTTCCTGAACACAAGGATGCCCTTTTAATATTTTCATGTTTCTGTACAATGTCTTACACACATTGGGGCTGTACAGATTAGTTAGATTATCTTTACTTTAATATTAGCTTTTCAGTAATGTTTAAAAAATATAGTTTTCACTAAAAGTTATCTCTTAATTTTATTAACATGTGGATAGAAGAGTGAAATTAGTTTGCAAATAACTATGACATTTTTTTCCACATCCAGTGCATAAAGAAATAATTCTGCATTAGCCATATGGAAGTTTGAAGGCACACAAATTTGAAAAGATGATGACTAGTATCAGTTTGGGTGATGAGGAGTGTACCACGGTTCTGAGTCATGAATATGTGTATATCTAGAGTGGTAGACATGTTTTGGAAAAATGGGTATAGGAAAGAAATAAGAAGGTTGATTATTAAAAAGATTACATGTTCTGAACAGATTTGTCTGATCCTATCAGTTTGTGGAGGTCATGAACAAATGACTTAGCATGTCCAAATTCAAATTTTTTATTTGAATTAATGATGATAACTATAATATCTGTTTTCCAGGTTATTTGAGGAATAAAATAAATTACATGAATGAATTATTAGGAAGGAACAATTTAGATCAAGATTTGGGAAGTTAAAATTATTTTTACTTAAACTGGAAGCCATTAAAATTACTTTGTACCTTCTTGACTTTATTCCAAATTTACTGAGAATCTCTTAACCCATCATCTTTTAATCATTATATCAATTAACTGAAGTATTTTCTTACTACAAATATAAGAGATTTTTCTCTTAGGCATGTGTGCATTATTTATATGCCTAGTAGGTAAATTTGTATGAAATGACCTTTACATTAAAATTTAAATAATAATATTATTTATAATTGCTATGACATCAGAAAAATATCACATTTATTTATCTGTTTGTTTACTTGTTTATTTAATTTTGGTACTGGGGATTGAACCCAGGAGCACATAACCATTGAGGCACATTCTCAGCTCTTTTTTATGTTTTATTTAGAGATAGGATCTCTCTGAGTTGTTTAGGGCCTTGCTGAGTTCCTGAGGCTGGTTTTAAAATCATAATCGTCCTGGCTCAAGCTCCTAAAATGCTGGTATTACAAGTGTATGCCCAGTCTATATATTCTTACTATTTAAAGTAACTATATAAAATAATGTATATAAAACTTACTTTTTCTAATGCATTTATTATTTGCTAATTTGTTTATTTAAATACACAAAAAGTCATATTAGGGGTTTTGGTTGATCAAAAATCCAGGGAACAATGCTTTAATAGAGTATATGTGATTTCAACTATAATGCATGATATTTCCAGTAGTGAATTGACACTAATTTTGCTTCTTAGAACGTAAAAGTCAGAAAGGTATATGAATCTTAGCAATAAGATTAAAATATTAGTTATCACTTGTTTCATTCTATGTTAATGTTATATATTAGAAGTCTATTGGTGTACACCATTCATACAAAAATGCACAAATATAAAGAAAGAGTTTTAATGAACCACTCAATAAATTCATGCACATATATGCACATTTATTAGTTATTCCTAATTTCTAAAAACTGTAAACAAATGTCCATCACATTAGGAGAGATAAATGTGCTAAATTTATGTAGAAGGTTATGAAATAACAATAACACTGAATACTACTAAATTTGACAACCCAGATCAAAACAGATGAGAGTATAATGTTACATGGAAAAGTGAAAAAAAAATTAAATGCTAAACTGGGCACCATGGCACACACTTGTAATACCAGTGGCTCAGAACATTGACAGGAGGATTGCAAGTTCAAAGCCAGCCTTAGCAATGGTGAGGCACTAAGCAATTCAGTGAGACTCTGTCTCTAAAGAAAATACCAAATAGGGCTGGGGCTGGGGATGTGACTCAGTGATTGAGTGCCCCTGAGTTCAATTCCCCATATGATCCCCCCGAAAAAAAAATCAAGTGCCAGAGATGTTGGACATTTTTTCATGTTTGTTGGCCATTTGAATTTCTTCTTTTGAGAAGTGTTTTTTTTTTTTTTTTCAATTACTTTGCTCATTTATTAATTGGGCTGTTTGGTTTTCTAGTGTTAAGTTGTTTGAGTTTTTTATATATTCTTGATAATAATATGCTATCTGATTAGCAGTTGGTAAAGATCTCCCATTCTGTATATTCCTGCATCATACTCTTAATTACTTTATATTTTGTGCAGAAGTTTTTTTTAATTTAGTGTCATCTCACCTATTGGTTTTTAGCTTTACTTCTTCTACCTTAATGGTCTTGGTAAGGAAAGTGGTTCCTATGGTTCCTAGGGCTCCATTTTCTTCTAGCAGTTGCAGAATTTCTGGTCTAATTCCTAGTCCAATTTGAGTTTATTTTCTGCAGAGTGTTAGATGGGATCTAGTTTCATTCTTTGGCATATGGATATAAAGAATATGCAAATAAAAACCATGCTGAGATTTCATCTCACACCAGTTAGAATGGCAATTATAAAGAATACAAATAATAATAAATGTTGGTGAGAATGTGGAGAAAAAGGTTCACTCATGCATTGTTGGTGGAACTACAAATTAGTGCAACCACTCTGGAAGGCAAGATGCTAGAGATTCCTCAAAACACTACGGAAGGAACTACCGTATGACCCAGCAATCCTATTCCTCAGTATGTATCCAAGAGATCCAGCATACTATAGGGATGCAGCCACAACAATGTTTATAGAATCATTATTCACAATAGCCAAGCTATGAAACCAACCTAGATCCTTCAACATATGAACTGATAACAAAATATGGCATATATACACACAATAGAGTATTACTCAGCCATAAAAAAGAATGAAATTATGTCATTTGCTGGTAAATAGATGGAACTGGAGACAATCATGCTAAGTGAAATAACCAGACCCAGAAAGTCAAAAGTCAAATGTTTTCTATGAAATGTAAAGCTAGTCTAAAATAAGGAAAAAGAACCAGTGAGCAAAAGGAAAAAAATTAAAATAAAAGAATAATCAGGGGAGAAGAAGGAGGTATTTAAGGAGATATATATGTATGCATATACCACAGTGAATGCCACCATTATGTATATACATAGGACATTAATTTAAAAAATATATAAATAGCAGAAATTATTAGTAGAGTAGAGTAAAAGGAACAGGGAAAAGGAGGATGAGGGATAAGGTAACTACTGGTGACTGAATTGAAACAAATCATGTCCTATATATTTATAATTATGTGAAAATTAATTCTAATGTTACACATAGCTAATATAAACCAATGGAAAATGAAAAACAGTCAAATGTTATACATGCATGACTACCATTTTAAATAAATTTCAACTTTGGTTATAAATTTTCTGTGCTTATAAATATTGGGATAGTTGTCTTTGCATAAGTATTAATGATTTGAAAGAGACATCAGGACTCTTTATTGCATATAATTAATAGATATAATATCTCTGTATCTACCTATTTGTTACTTTCCGTATATTTACTGATTTATTATTTTCTTTTTATGTTAATTTTAACTAATACATAGAAATAGAAAAATTGTATATATTAATTTTGTAAGGTGATATTATGATACGTGTATAAATTATTCATTGTTCATATTGTTATGCACATGTATCTCCTCAAACATTTATCACCTTTTTATGATAAAATTGTTCAAAATCCTTCCCCCCAGCTTTTTGAAATGTAAATTATTTTTATTTTTAATCTCCCTAACTTATAATTATGTATGCTATTTTAAATAGAAGATTTCCAGTTTGGGTTTAAATACTTATATTTGACAAGGTGAAAACATTACATATATGTATATATGTAATATATACCTATGCTATATATACATATATATTATATCTATTACTATTTTTAATTGTAAAAACGTGAATAGAAATCCTTTAAGAAATATCAGAAATAAATTATTTCCATCTCATCTATAAAACTGGACATTTTACATTTTTATTGCTAATTTTTTTTGGGGGTACTGGGGATTGAACTCAGGGGTACTTGACTGCTGAGCCACATACTCAGCCCTGTTTTTTCTTTTATGTAGAGACAGGGTCTCACTGAGTTGCTTGGTGCCTCGCCACTGCTGAGGCTGGCTTTGAACTGCAGATTCTCCTCTCTCAGTTTCCCAAAGTGCTGGGATTACAGGCATGTGCCACCGTGGCGGGTTTGTTGCTAGTTTTTTTTTTTTTTTTTTTTAATGTTGAAAATTTAAACTGTTCTTTCTAGAAATGTATCAATATGTTTTAGTCATAATGTTTCTCACTGACAGATTTTTAATTTACACATTTTGTAAGCTTAGACAAAGAACTCTGCTCAACGAAGTTAAATGCTCTTCTAACTATTTTACCAAATTATATTACTAAATATGCAAGGCTATGATTCAAAGAAGTAAAAGATACTGTTCAGTTAAAAAGCCAATTGGGGAGATATCAAGTAGATAGAATGTAACAGCATCATTTACAAGCAAAAATGCTATGGAATTCTGAGCGATTCACAGATTTTGTAAGACATGAATTTGGTTCCATATGTAAAAAAGTCATGATAAATGCTTCACATAATATAAACAATATGAAAAAAACAAAAACAAATTTTCTAATTAAGATTATTTATCCAGGATAATTACAATTGTAGATTAGGTAATTCACATTGTCATATCTTCAAACACTTAAGATGTTCTTGAGTCAAAAATTCCAAAGTATTTACAGTAAGAAAGATTTGTACTTAGTTTTATGCAGCATCATGATACACCATATAATACATTAATGTAATTGAAAATGTAGTCTCTATAAACAAAATAATCAGGAAAATAATCAATGCAAGATTAAAAAAAAAGAATAATTAGCTTACTCTATATCATTAATACCTCATTTACAAAATAGAAAACAATAATATTTAATTCATAAAATAAATTAAAATTCTAAATTTTTAAAATTCTTGACTATCTACAAATAAAATTAATAAAATCTAGCTAAAACACTAAAACAATTACAGAAATGGAAATTAAACCTAAACTGAGATTCCATCTCACTGCCGTCAGAATAGCAATTATAAAGAATACAAGTAACAATAAAATCTAGCTAAAACAATAAGGACAAACAGTGAAATATGAATAAGATATAAAGAGTAATATGTGTGAATAAATGGGAAAAATAGAGTTCATAATGGAAACAATAGTGCTGTGAAAATACTCTTTTCCAATATTATCTATAAGAAAAATATAAATGTGTATATAAAAGAAAGGACTTTTAAAACTGCATAAAACTTGAAAGAATATTAATTTTTAAGAATTTCAAATGTATTAAAATGTTACATATGTCTGTGTATATGTATATGTAGCAATAAAAAGAATGGAACTTTTATGATAAAGAATTGAGCAAGAAAAATAAGTAAGCATAAGCAGTTATGTAGCAGAATTTAATGCACAGTTCAGGCTGTGCTATAATATGGTGCTGGGAAAACTGGAAATACATATGTAATAAAATAAAATTGAACCCTTATATCTCACCCTGCACAAAACTGAACTCTAAGTGGATCAAAGACCTAGGCATTAAACCAGAGACTCTGCACTTACTAGAAGGAAAATTAGTCACAACTCTTCCACATGTCAGCTTAGGAACTGACTTTCTCCGTATGATTCCTAAAGCGCAAGAAGGAAAATCAAGAATCAATAAATGGAATTGTATCAAACTAAAAGTTTCTTCATAGAAAAGGAAACAATCAAGAATATGAAAAGAGATCTTACAGAATGGGAAAAAATATTTAACACCAGTACCTCAGATAAGGCATTAATATCCAGGATACACAAAGAACTCAAAAACCTTAATACCAGATAAATAAACAATCTAATAATAAATGGGCAACAGAACTGAACAGGTACTTTGCAGAAGAAATACAAATGGTCAACAAATATTTGAAAAAAATGTTCAACATCTCTACCAATTACAGAAATGGAAATTAAACCTAAACTGAGATTCCATCTCACTGCGGTCAGAATGGCAATTATAAAGAATACAAGTAACAATAAATGTTGATGAGGATGTTTTGTAACACTGAAAATTTGTGCAACCACTACTGTTGGTTGGAGTACGGAGATTCCTCAGAAAACTTGGAATGGACCACCAGCTGACCTAGTTATCCCACTCCTTGTTCTATACCCAAAGGACTAAAAAACAGCATACTACGGTGATACAGCCACATCAATGTTTAAAGCAGGTCAATTCATAATAGCTACACTATGGAAACAACCTATATATAACCTATGGTGTCCTTCAATAAATGAATGAATAAAGAAAATTTAGTATATATACACAGTGGAATATTACTCAGCCATAAAGAAACATGAAATAAAGGAATTTGTCAGTGAATGGATGGAAAAGAAGACTATTATGCTAAGTGAAATAAGCTAATTCCAAGAAACCAAAAGCTGAATGTTCTTTCTGATTTGTGGAGGCTAACCCAATCCAAAGGAGGTTGAGGAAGGGAATAATAGAAATCCATTGGATTAGACAAGGGGAGATGAAGAGAAGGGAGTGGGAGGGCAATAGCAAAGACAGTAGAATTAATCAGACATACCTTTCCTAGCCTTGTATTTGAATACATAATCAGGGTAACTCTGCATGATGTATAATCACAACAGTGGGATCCACAATAGAATAAGTAATACTCAATATATGTATAATTTGTCAAAATACATTCTATTGTCATGTATAATTAAAAAGAAGAAATAAAAATTTAAAACAGAATACTTACTGGATAAATTTGTCAATACATAATGATCAAACACTTGACAATTGGAGCAAATAAAAATTTAGACAAAAATCATAAAGCCATACAAAAATGAATTCTGGGTTGATTTAAATATTAAAAGATAATTATAGAAGTAGTAGGAGGAAACATAAAATGTATAATATTAAATTGAAAAACATCTTCCTAATTATATAAAAACCAGGATTATAAAGAAAGAAGTATATATTTGAACATATAAGTGATAACAAAATATGCAAAATAAAACTTACCTTCTACAAAGTGTAAATCAGTTGATTTATACTTAAATATTAAGGAATGAAATAAGAAAGTAAAATAAAGTAACCCAGTAGAGATTTGGGTAAAGATATCAACCACAAAGAAACACTGAAAAATAACTAATAAGGATATAAAATACATGCACAACAGTATAGGAATAAAGAAAATTACACCAAAAATTGGGTTTGTGCACAACTTTGGAGAACTTAGGAGGAAGAGGGAGGAGTGCAGAGAAGAAAGGGATAAAGAGTTTGAAATGAAAGGAAAAAACAAGCAACAAAGCATACTGTGAAATGCCCTGGGTTGTAACTTCTACCTTTCTTTCCCCTTGGGATACACAATAGATAGCACAGTCTTGAGCTCATGAGCATGACTTTACTATAACTTGATTCCTATGGATTCCTGCTGAGTTTCCTAGGGGTGAAAGTGGATGAGTCATATAAAGCTTCCCCTGAAGTAGAGGCTTCACTCACTCAATGTCAAGTTTTACTGATAACTTCAAGAAGCCAAACAATCAAGAGGCACAAGAGAAGGGAGAACATGTAGAACAGTCCCCTAGACTCCTAGTTCCTCTGAAGCACATCTTGAGTCCAGAGTATAACCAAAGAGTATTCAGATTATAAGTCATCTCCATTTTATACCTCAGAGTAGCTTATCAAATATTCTCCAAGGGTTTATGCTGCATAAATCTATATTTTCTAGGTATATTTGAAATAATCAATTCTAAATCAAAATTAGATTCATTATATAAAAGTACCCTTTCTTGCATACATCACATCATTGTTCTAATCATTGATATTGGTTTTTTAAGCAAATGAGACCAAATCTATCTGTCTCCTCCCCTTGCAGTCTCAGAATTAAGAGAGATGAGACCACAAGCCAGTTATTTTCTTTTCTACTCCCCACTGGTTTGAAGGCATGACCCAAAGAAATCTGTCATGAAAATAGAGTAATAAGTGTGATCACTTTGTTTTTGAGATTTTCATAAAATTTTCAGAGAAAATTAGCATTCACGGGCCCTGTAACATACTGTTGTCTAGCCTAGCAACTTAAATGCTTTTCAATTTCAAAATAAAATATATTATTATTCTTTTATTTTAGTGATATGAACACATGCATTATCATTGAGTCATGTCAAACATTATTAGTCTATTAATATGTTTATCAAAATTGACAGGAAGATAAAACCTATCAATTATTATGCCTTATTTTTTTTTAAATCATCACAAAACTAAGTGAAAAAGAATGCTGTGTTCTTTGATGCTTGGAGAGGATTTGTATTACTGAAAGTAGAATTTCAATCTTTAGGTGTTCATAAGAATCATTTTTGAATACATTTCATGATAGAAATTTATATTTACATCTTTAGAGTGACACAGATAAGATTGTTTGATGCATGAAACAGCAATAATTCACAACTCATGTCCTAAAAATCATTCTAATACAAATATGCAAATAACTTAGAGGACATAATTTAAAAGATAACCCTGTGGAAAATTATAATTTACTTGAACAAGATCAAATGAATCTTTTATAATCACAACAAATTCACCGGGATAAATAAAAGAACAAATAATTAATTCAGTAGCAGAGCTTACATGGTGTTAAAAATGAATGCAATAAATGAAAACATTCTATGAGCTACAAATAACAGAAATATACTATTTTAAACTATAGTAGAATCAACCTCACTAAATTCTCTGTCACCTCTCTCAAACATGAGTTCTAGTTTAATAAATGTAAAGTCACCTTTCTAGCAGTGCACATTATTTAAGAAGAAATATTCTAAAAGAGTTTCCTTTATAAAACAAATACAGTAAATATAGTAATATTTTTCTGAGTACTACTTTGAGCATCTCTGTAATAAAAGTAGTATTAGCCCTGTGAGGTGGCTCACATCTGTAAACCCAGTTGCTTGGGAGGCTGGAACAGGAGGATCACAAGTTCAAAGCCAGCCTCAGCAAAGGCAATGTGCTAAGGAACTCAGTGAGACCCTCTCCCTAAATAAAATACAAAATAGGGATGGGGATGTGGCTCAGTGGTGGAGTGCCCCTAAATTCAATCCCTGGTACTCAAAAAAAAAAAAATAGTAGCATTAAAGTTTGAAGGTTTATAACAAGACATTATAATGATACAGAATTGCCTTTCAAAGGAGGGTTAAGCAGGAACTAGTTCAAATAAAGATTAAAAATCTAGCAAATTTTCTTAAAAGTTTATCAATTTATACAGTATCTACTGAGCACCTATTATGGACCAAGTTCTATTGTAGCCACTGCAATACAGTGGAAAATAAGACATAGAATGTCCTTGCTCTTTTAATGTAAATTCCACCAGGAATCATGGAAAATTAAAGATGCACACTCTCAAAAAGAAAAAAAAAAAATCTCTGAAAATGACTAGAATTTTATGAACTGATACAACTAATGATAATTGTAGAACTACTTTTAAGTAAAGGGAACAGAAATTCCTTATAGCAAAATAACTGAGATTTGAATTCCATGAAACACAAACATAAGCCTTCCACCCAGAGGTCATAAAAAGGCCCTAAGCGGAGAACTTATTTTACATGTTTAAGGTACTTGAATGCAAACAGAACAGCAGGAACAAGGGAAGTTACTTTAAAGAAGCAGGTTTTAAGCCAGGACAAGTTGGCAGGTGGCAGGATCTTTATAAGCTAGAGAGAGAAGGATATTTCATCATATTCTTTAAGTGTGTGGATCATAAATGTTTAGTGAGGCAGTGACAAGATTTTTAAAATAAAATTCTTTTCAAAAATATTAACTTTTTTATTTTCCCTCCTTTATTTATTCTTTTTCACAATTTTTCCCATTTTTCATTTTCTTCTGCTTCTATCTGCTGCCCATCTAGCTCTATGCCTGTGATGTACGTCTTATAAGACTAGAAACAAAATTTTAGAAATTCATTTTTGTTACTGTTGTGCTTTAGATTCTGAATGTCTCCCAAAAGCTCACATGTGAGACAATGCATGAGAGTGTAGAGGTGAAATGATTGGCTTGTAAGAGCCTTAACCAATCAGTGCATTCATCTCCTGATAGGGATTAACTGGGTGGTAACTGTGGCTGGAGGAGGTGGGCCATTGGGACATACCTTTGGGTATATATTTTGTCCTAGTTGAGAAGAGAAATCTTTCTCTGCTTCCTGGTCATATGTCCTGAGCTGCTTTCTTTTGCCATGCAATTCCTCTGTGAGGCTCTACTTCACTTTGGGCCCTTAGGAATGGAGTTGGCCACCTATGAACTGAGACCTCTGAAAGCCTTAACACCAAATAAACTTTTCCTTCTTGAAAATTGTTCTAGTTAGGTCTTCTGGTCACAGCACTGAAAAAGCTAACTAAAACAGTAATAAATATATAATTTGTGTATCCTGAGAAAAGGGAGGATATAAAACAATTAAGTTGGCATTAGGGCCTGCATATCAGGAAGTATGTTTACTTCTATAATTCCATTGTGTTCATTTTCTTTTATTGTGTAATTGATTTCCATGGAAGCAGACTTAGGTATGAAATAACTTACATTTATTAACCTACAACTCGTTCAGGTCAATGTTGAGGCTAGTTTTGTTTTGTTTTTTTCTTTTTGGTACCAGGGATTGAACCCAGGGGTGCTTAACCACTGAGTAACATTCCCAGCTCTTTTTTTTATATTTCATTCAGAGACAGGGTCAACTTATTGAGTTGCTTGGGGCCTCGCCATGCTGCAGAGGCTGGCTTTGAAATCGTAATCCTTTTGCTTCAGCCTCTGGAGCCATTGGGATTACAGATGGATACCACCACACCAGGCAGCTGGGGCTGAATTTATGTTACTTCGTCAATCAAGATATCACACAGCTACAGGAAAAGTGATGGGTGGGCTGTGTTTTCACTAGATAGAGATTTGACTGAGAGAGAATAACTGCTCCAAACTCCCTCAGGTGGAGAGCAGAATTCATTTCCTTATGGTTGGTACTGAGGACCCTGTTTTCTTTCTGACTTTGAGCTGGTGAACTTTTTCAACTCCTTGAGCCCATACATAGTCTTTTCCCATAGGACTTTCTCAAAACACAGCTGCTTACTTCTAAGAAACAGTCTCTTGACTCTATTTTAAGACAAAGACTTATAAAACAGACAAGTAATATCCTGCCATCATAGTACATGATATAAGGGAGTAACAATTTTGTTTGTTTGTTTTTGCTGTTTTTTTACTTTGTTTTTGTTTTGTTTCACTTCCAATATGTAACATAGGTTTGCTATTATTTGCCTCAATTGTTATCCATTGCTTTTCGAGTCACAGACAAGAACATTTGACTATATTTTCAACAAAACTTCTGGGATACAGTCTTAGCTCTAAGCAGATGAGATGAATCACATATTTGGAACAGATTTTTCAGAAACACACAAGAAATACCAAATACAGATTTTTTGTGGATGAGATCCCTCCTGCTTCTTTAAGGACTGGTATCCAGAAGGCAGGTGGATGCTTGTCAGGCTGCTGCTGAACCAGGCAGCAGAGGAAAGGGCAGGAAGGGTAGGGCACCAGAACCCTCAAACTTTTTCCCAAGTGATTTTGACTTAAAAGCCTTTTTAAGATGGGCACAACATTTTGGTTATGATGCCATATGTCAAGCAGTATTAGATTTTCTGGGTTTTAACAGAAATTTCTCAATGTTTCATAAAAAATGTAGGTTGTGGAGTTCCTTACTCTGCCATATCTTCTAACTCTATTTGTGCCAAATTTTTTTTGGCCTCAAAAACTTAAATGTATCATTACACTACCTTTAACTTTATCGTTTTCCTTATTTCATTTTTTCCCTTTGAAAAGTCAAAATTCCATCTTAGTTTCTATATTCTAAACATAATGTAGATTTCCTCTCTGAATATTTTGCACATGTACTTGAACTGTTTATTAATGCACTTCTTATATAATGATTGAGTCCCTAGCCCTTCTTAAATGCATGATTCAGTTTCTTTTCAGACATTTTAATTTCACTCCTGACCCAGCTTTATTCTTCTCAAACTTGGATTCATCACTTTCAAATATGTAAATTTGTTATACACTTCCTATAACATTTATGTGTTTTCTAGGATTTTTAGTTTTTTGCTGCTATCTGGATATTGTCTTCTGACTTATCCTTCACTAATTATTTATTTATGACAGTAAAGGTGATAATTAAGTTTTATATTTTAATTCAGAATTTCCTTTGGTACTAATTCATATGATCTAAAATATTCTGATGAAATTGTTCATTTTGTCTTTTAATTTCTTGAAACATTAATTAGAGCTTTATTTAAATCCATTTGTTTATATGAAAGAACTACTTTAAACATTTAAATTTTAGTCACATTTTGTTGTTTCTAATGTTTATCTTTTTTCTTATTTTTTTCTTACTGAAGACTGAATGTAAAATATTTTATCAATCATATAAGATATTTCACATTTATTGTAGAATTTTGTTTTCAAATTATGTCTAACTTAAATGTACTTATAAACACAAGTCAACTTAATGTAATAAAGAACTGAAAAAATTCAAAACCATGCTTTAGTTTTGTGATATATTTTTGCTTCAGATTTATCTCTTCTGGGTTTCAAAAGAATTTTGGAGTTGTACTACAATTGTTTCTCCTGAAGTCCAACTTGTGCTCCCCGGTGAGTCTATCAAAGTCACTGCTTAGGTTCCTAACCTCTCAAATTGCATTTCAGATTTGAGGATGGAGAGAAATAGACCAAAATGCTTAATGCTGTATTTTTTTCTACCTCCTCACTTACACATTGTCTGGTAACTCTCCAAATAGTATAATTTAATTTTTTGTAATTTTTTTCACGTTTTTAAGACTCAGGAAAATAATGTGTCTGCAATCGACTAATCTACCAATTCCAAAAGAGCAAGTTTAATTTGTGAATTCTGAAGATAAATATTTTGCATATTATTCTAGGTAATTAGATCTTTATTTAACAGTATTTATTTGTTGGGCTATTTAATGTATTTGACCATGACTTTGTCCTTATATGAAATAATCTGTAAGTCTAAGAGTGTAGTTATAATTTCCCTAGTAAACTTTGACCACTTTTAATTTGAAATGTTTTTAATCATTTTTTTCAGAAATAGTTATTATATGGTGAGCTAAGGAATTAAAATTGGAAGCAAATTGGAAAAAAAAATTTAAGCATTCAGGAAAACATAGTTTCTTGAAATATAGTGAATTTGTGGACTACTGGGAAATTGTTACAAAAGTCAATGTTGAAATAAAGCAATAAACATAATAATAAATTAAGCTTTTCTTTCTAAGGTAAGGTGTTATTAATACCATAAGTATCATAGTCATTTCCCCAAATAGTGACAGATTTAGCAGTTTTACACTTAAAATAAAATCAGTCATGTTATGTATTGAGCTTATTAATTCAAGACTAACCCAGGGGTCTACTGTGAAGAAAAATAATATGTTAAGGTTACAAAATGCCATTTACAAATAAAACTGGGATTTCTGGAAAATATTTAAGGAGGTGAAAATCCTACTAAAAAGTATAAGAATTTTCAATGCATATAAAATATAGAGTTTAAGAATTTTTCTATTAAATGCCATTTGGACCCAAATATAAAATATACCTGGTGATACATAACCCAAGCTGCAAATTACTTTGACTGTCAATGGGAGTATCATTTATGTTGTTGTTTAATTTTGTTTTTATTTCTGAACAAATGTTTAGGTAAAGATGTTAGTTGAACACTTGGATTTGGAACATATTAGCATTCATGAATATCAATCATTATTATTACAATAACAATTTAACATAATAAATATAATAAATGTACGTATTGTTTGGAACATTTAAATTTTAGGATAGTTGAAAAGAAATAGAAAGAAAGAAAGAAAAAAAGACCTGCTTTGGCCTTTGCCCATCAATGTTTACTTGACCATGATGACAGAGCAAATGGTCCTTGACCAATCAGAGTTTCCCAATTACTATTTTTAAGTTAAGTGAGAATACATGAATTTTTGTAAATTAATGCTGCATCATTCTGAATGTTTAATTGATAATTCATGTGCAAGCAAACTTTCTAGAAAATTAAATGTGTTAACTATTTTTATGAAGCAATGAATTACAATTTATATTGAGTTTAGATGTTTACCTTTAACACAATGCAAAGATTACACAAAAAGTAGTATTTTTTTGTTGCTTAGTAACCCTGCTGTATGAAAAGCTAGGGAATGTTTTTGTAACTTATTTCATGTATAATGTTTTGAGAATCTTAATAATCCATTGTTGTCTATTAGGTACAATCTGCTGCATCCTGTTATTGCTATGTGCCCTTTGAGCAGTAATTTTATTATATTTTCTTTAAATATCCCTGAGATTGATCATTACTGACAATACATCTTTTGAGAATGCTCTCTGTGGCTAACGTATATCAAAACTGCTTCTTCATATAAAAAAACAATAAACTAGAGCAAATATGAATTCTACATGTTACTTTGTTTGCCAGAAATACTTATAATTTATTTTCTATCTGTAAAAGTTATTGGATTTTTCCTAATAAATAAAATTCTACAAAATTTTAAAAAATTAAATTCAACTATTTTTATCTATCAATATCCATATACACTTAATGATATATTCTTTGGCTTAGTATGTGTGTACATGTATGTGCATATTTGCACATTAAATATGTATGAAATTATGAAAGATTTGTTTAAGGGAGTTAAAAATAAACATATCCACCCTTTCATAGTAGAAAAAGAGTATAAAACAACATATAATAAGAAATATAATTCAAATGCTCAAATTAAAAAAATCTTAAAGTTTGCCAAAAGAGTAAATAAAATTAAGCACAACAAAAAGATATAGCAAACTGGTAAGTAGGAATAAATATTAAAACTGAAGATTAGGAAAGGAAAGGCTGAAAAATCCTATAACATAAAATCTTAAACTTGAGTGATTTGACAGCATACTACGTACTACATGCACAATAAAGAGCACCAATGTCTGCCAAATTGCACATGTTCATATTTAGGTGATTTCCCGGCTACAGACACTAATGGTTAATCATTTATATAAATATTCAATATTAAGTTATATATATTACTGTTGTAATCCCACCTATAATAGTTTCATGCAATAAAAACATATGTTCAGGGGCAGGAGTTGTAGCTCAGTGGTTGAGCGCTTGCCTCGCATGTTTGAGTTACTGGGTTCGATCCTCAGCACCACATAAAATAAATAAAAACATTATGTTCATCTACAACTAAAAAAATGTTTAAAAAATTATATGTTCAAACAAACTAGGAAGCAATCTTCATTCTTGATGAAACCCACCTTGTTTTAACTATTCTATTGACAGGATAGTGTAACTATGTAACAATCTCAATATCTCAATTATTAAACACAATCCAGTTTTCTCATTCTTTCTGAATTTCATGAGGGAGCATGTTGGATCATGTTTATTATAGTCAGTTAAGGACCAGATTAATGACAGTCTCATCTAAATATTTTTCATGAATGCTGAAGCACAAAAGTAACAAAATTACATGCTGATTCTCAAATCTTTTCTCCAAATGTTACCATGTTATCCACTCTCAATGCTTTGATTAAAATTGAGCCAAATGGCTACTGACCAATAATGCTTAGAAAGATTATCAGGAGTTTTGAGGAAGTGTGACGATTATCACTGTCTTTATTCACAAAACCAAATGACTGTAAATGATATTTAAAATAACTTTGTTTCAACTTTTGTTATTCCCATTATTATATGGAACTGTGTGTGTGTGTGTGTGTGTGTGTGTGTACATGGACATAGAAAATGAATAATTTGAAGTTAATGGCATTAAGTTGCATTATAACACTTAAATGTATTCACGTACATTTTTATTTATGTTTAGTATCATTTTAAGTAGAAATGTCTTTAATGTTATACTGTATTACATGTCTCTTATATTCTCACCTGGGAATATTTCATAAATTTTGCCCTGTGAGAAAAGTTATTGTTGTTAGTGAAATGCACAGAACAACACTGACAGTGATTGAGAAAAATCAATTTCATCAGAACTATGCACTCTGGAGAAAATACAAAATTGTTCTAAAGAAAATCTGTTATTGATTTATTTTTTTATCATGACAAAAACAAAAGGTACAATTCCACACACCTTTTTCCATTTATCCATTTCCATTCACTTTCTACTCACCAAGGAAAAACAAAACTCTCCATGTATATTTCAATGACCTATTTTACTTTAAAAGTTTGGATGATATATTTTACCCTTGAATTTATACTCTATTTATTAAGCTTTATGTTATAATCCTTTTAACATTAGGTAATACTGGGGCTACAAGTGCAGTGTAAATATATGAATGAGATATAGTAATTTATAAAGTTTCTCAGTATTAAAAAATGGCAGGATAAACACATATCCTAAGATTAGACCACAGCTGTCAATTAGCATGTCACTATTATCTTGAAATATTACATTCATGTAGCTCATTATGGCATATTATTTTATTCCAACTACAAGGATAAGAAACATCACACCTAACTAATAGAATAGAGAGATATTCCATTGTTTTCATGAGTTGCATTCAAACTATTGGTTGAGCCAACTTTAAAAAATATTCTGACAGAACTATCATTTAATAAAGATGTCCATGAGGTCTTTTTATACACAAGTAACAAGAACATGCAATGATGTGAAACATTCTGTGTGGGAAACAGCAGACTTTTCTTTTTCACAATTAAACTCAGATAGATTGTAACAACAGATTCATTTTAAAAAAATGCTGAACTCCTAACAGAGATACAGCAAGGGCCCCTGAAAGGTTGAGGGAAGGTGGGAAACCAAGCTTGGTGAGAAAAGCAAAAAAGAAATAAAATTTATTTCACTGAAGAAGAAAACTTCTTATATAAACTAATAATATCTCAAATCATTTATCAGGTTTTTAATGTAATTTGTTCAGATAAAATATATATAAACAACTCTTAAGCCATGTAAGCATGAAGAACCACAGTTCTAATTATTAAATATATCTACATAAATCTTCATAATTTTATTCACTAATAATATGAAGATGACATATATAGTAAAAATAGAGCAGAATTTGGAATCATCACTCTAAAGAAGAACTGGCTGAATTTTATTTCCTTTAGAGCATTGCAACTTAATAATAAGACTATAGTAAAAAGGATGCTCATAATTATTTTCATCAAATTATACAATTGGATATCAAGTTCATGAATAAAAATGATAACTATTTAGAAATAAATCACACAACAAAAGAATTGACCACATCTATATATTGATACAATTTATTCCTGAAGTTTTCTAAAAGAACTTTCTTAAAAGCACTGTTAGTGCAATATCTGAAAGACAAGCAAATGAATCAATAACCTTTCTATGAATAGTTCACTGGAGAGAATTATTTGCTTATCCACATTGTTTGCTTATATCATAGAAAATTTTTAATTAAAGTTAAAATTTATGCTTCTATTTCTTTAGGTTCAGACATACATTTATGTTTGAAATCATCACATTAACGTGATTTAAATAATTATTCTTGTACTCACATAATTAGTTACATGAAATGATTTGTCATGTAATTGTAATTAGAATGGTATCAGAGATTTTTATATGCTTTTCCTGTACAAAAAGACATTTAATTTTGTCATCAATCTGCAAAAAGAAAATGTTTTGAATAATATCATAGTATTTAATGATCATTTATCTGATGCTTATTCAGGACTTGTTCATTAAATTGAGATACTTTACTCAGTAGGTATTTATTTAATTCCCAAGGTCTAGAGAGAAACCATAATAACCCAGTCTGTGTATTTATTTAGGTATTCTTTGATTTCCTTCATGGGTATTTTGTAATTTCTATCACATATCCTTTACATATTTTTGTTGCTTATACATAAATATTTAATTATATTGGCAGGAATTGATTTGGCATTTTGCACATGATAATATTTTCTAGTTGCTTGTCAGTATGTGAGGATACATTTAATTTTGTTTTGATATAGTATCCTGCAATTTTACTGAACTTATCATTTCTCATTGATTTTATTATTGATAATCTATGTATGTAATTATGCCATCTTCAAACACAGATGGTTCTATTTTTTTCCTAATTTGTATACATTTTTCTTAAGGTATGGAAATGGTAGAATTTACAGTAAAATGTTGAATAAGCATGGTGAAAGATGATGCTCTTGTCTTGTTTAAGATCTGTGGGGAAAAAAGTATGCATTTATTTATTCTTTAAGTGTGATGCCAGGTGTACTTTTTTTGTAAATTTTTATGACTTTAGGAAATATACTTCTATTCTTTGTGTATTGAGACTTGTTTTTTGAATTTACCAAATGTTTTTTTGAGTATCAATTTATATGATCATGTGATTTTCTTCCTTTCACATAATTTTATATGGATTATATTGTTTGATGTTTAAAATTGAATCAGCCTTGAAAATAAATCTCATTTCATAATGGTATGATATTTATTTTTATACTTTGTTGAATTAAATGTGCTAAAATTTTGGTGAAGTTTTTGAGTCTGGCTTTAGTTTTAGGGATAAGACTGACTATATAAGAGTTGAGTTTTCTCTTTTCTTTTAGGAGAAATTATGAAAAATCTCTGTTAATCTTTCTTTGAATGATCAGTAAACATATCAAGAGATATCATTCTGGTGCAGAAATTTCTGTTTTGGAAAATTTTATGTTATGAATTTAATGTCCTTAATCTTGCAGTATTATTTAAGTTGTAAATTTCATCTTAGCTGGGTAGTGATCTTTTTTTATTTTGAGAAATTGTTTCATATCTCTTAAATTGTAACATTTGGTGGGGTAAAATTGTATAATTTCCTTTTTATTTTTTAATACCTGAAGGATATGTTGTGGTGTAGTGTTTCTCCTATTATAGAGATCTTAAATTCCCCTAAAGATATGTACTTTGGTCAACAGCTTGTGCACTATTGGGAGGTTGGGAAAACTTGAGGAGTCTGTTCTCAATTGAGGATATTAGATCATTAGGTTAGTGCTCTGGAAGGAAATATTTGGACTCTTACCCCTTTCCACTCTCTTCTTTTTCCTTCCCAGCTGCTGTGAGATGAGAAGTTTTGTTTTCCATCACAGTCTCCTTGCCATTGTGTTCTACCTCACTACAAGCCCAAAAGCAACGGACCAAGGACAATGAATTGAAATTTCTAAAACTGTGAGCCAAAACAAATCTTTTCTCCTTTAACTTTGTTTTCTCTGGTATTTTATCATAGTGCAGAAAATCTGACTAACACACTTCTAATACTGATAATTTTTTTTTTATCTTTATTAATGTCACTGGAAGTTTATTAATTTTAATACTTTCAAGGAGTCAGCATTATGATTCATTGTTAGTATTTCTGTTTACTTTAGATTCATTGTGTTCTTTTTATTTCTCTGAGGTTATTCATTTGAGATTTTTTTCCTTTTCTAATGTCAGCATTTATTGGTGAAAATATTTGTTTCACCACTCTTTTATCATATCACAATTTGCTATTTTTTTCATTTTAATTTAGTTCTATGTATTTTAATTTCTTTTGAAAATTCCTTTTAATTCAATGTATTTCATGTAAATTGTGAAAATGTATCTGTATTTGTGTTATTAATATCTAATTTGACTCTTATTTCAGAGTGTTTTATGGTTTTGATTATGTAAGATATGTTAATATGTGTTTTATGACCCACTATATGTTCTTTTTTCCTCAGAATTCCAGGAGCACTAGAAAACAATGTGAATTCTGTTGAAAGAGTTCAATACAATGTCAAGTAGAACCTGCTTAGTGATCTCACTTATATTCTTATTGGTTTACTGGCCAGTATTTCTATAGAGTGCTAAAAGTGAGATGTTACAATCCTCAAGAGCCAATATAGTATGATCTATATTTTAAACATTCAAGTTTTTATTTCACGTATTTGGGGTCTCAAAATAGCAATATTTTCTTGGTGAATAAAACTCCTATCATCGTGTAATGTCTATCCTTAGTAATTTTGTCTGAAATATTCTTTTTCTGATATTAGCAAGCTAAATTTGTTCTTTTAAAATTAATTTTGCTTTATATAGCATTTCCACTTTTTATTACCAATTCATATTGTTTGAAATAGGTTTCCTGTAGACAGTATAGTTGAATGTGTATGTGTGTTATAATCCACTTTACCAACTTGTCTTTTAACTATCTTTACACACATTTAAAGTAAATATTATGTTTTAGACTACTAATTTATTATTATTATCGCTATTATGGTTCTGAGGATCAAACTTAGGGCCTAGTATATGCTAGACAAATTCTCTACAACTGAGTTTCATACCCAGCCCAGATATATTTTTTGTTTATTCCCTACATTTTTAGAGAACAATTTTTTGAACTTCCTTTGGATGATTTGAACATTTTTAGACTCATATATTTTTATTTTTGTGTTTGAGTGTAGTACTTTGACTTCATTTTAGTGCCAGATACACACTTTATCATAGTCTATTACTATTAATGCTTTTTCACTTTCTTTTTTTCTTTTTGGTACTGGGGATTGAACTCAGGGGCACTTGACCACTGAGCCACATCCCCAGCCCTATTTTGTGTTTTATGTAGAGACAGGGTCTCACTGAGTTGCTTAGCACCTCACCATTGGTGAGGCTGGCTTTGAACTCACGATTCTCCTGTCTCAGCCTCCCTAAACCACCACGCCCGGCTTCCACTTTTTAATATAGAAATTTTTTTCTATTAAGTCTCTTTACCCTCATCATGTTTTAAATATGTTCCTTAAGTATGTCCTTTATATATATTGAAATCCTTAAAAGTTAGTGTTGTTACTTTTACTTCAACACTGAAACATTATTCAATAACCACATAAGTTAAAAGATATTCCATTATGTTAATTTTTACCCATGTTGGAACTGGAGACTGACATGCTAAGTGAAATAAGTCAATTCCAATAAACCAGAGATTGAATGTTTTTCTCTGATATGTGGATGCTAAATCACAATAAAGGGCAGGGAAGGGAAGAATAGAAGACTTTGGATTAGACAAAGGGGAATGAAGGGAAGGGAAGGGGAAAGTGGGAATAGGAAAGATAGTAGAATTTGTTGGATATTACTTTCCTATGTGCATAAATGATTACACAACCAATGGAAATTCTACATCATGTGTAACCAGAAGAATGAAAAGTCATACTCCATATAGGTATGTCAAAATACATTCTACTGTCATGTATAACTGAATAAGAATAAAAGAAAAATAAAATGATCAAAATCATTAAAAAACAGTCTTCTATAAAATGTAAAGATTATTATGTTTTGGGTTAAATTCTTTAAAATTATTATTTAAAATAAGACTTTTCTAGTAAAAATAACTCATAAAATTTAGTTTTCAGATTAAAGATTCTTTATCTAATTTACATCTGAAAATTTTACCATGTTCTTTTAAAAACAAATTACAAATCCTAGGAAATAATTTTCTTTAATGTTGCAAAAGGTTGGAAGTTCAAATCTTATTATATGACTGTACTTTCAGAAGACTTCAACTTTTTCAGTATCAAATGGATTGCGGTAGTTTCAGCTTTTAATTAATCTTATCATCTAATAATATTGATATTAAAGAAAATGCATGTATTTAAATAGATTAATTTACAATGCAGTATAATCTTGTGTAAGTCTAAAAATCACTTTTCACATTTCAGATACAAGTAGCTTACCACAAAAAACAGGACTTTCAGGGGTTTTGTTCTTTTTAATATTACTAGTGTTTAGTTCACATATTTTATTTATTACAAATACATTTTATTGCATTCTTGGGGAAATATTTTTAGAAGATTTGAAGATCTTGCTCAGGTACACTTGGTCAAATCTTTCCATGAGTAATTGACTATCTCTGTGAACTATTGTTCTAATTACAGCTAATTGTTCTTGCTAGGAAATACTTTCTGCATTAAATAACAATATAAAAAATTGGAATACTGAAAATAGTTGCAAAAAACCTCTAGTTCCTATTTTCTATGTAGTGAAAATAACTGCTTTCCTTATAGATATTAAATAATGTCAAAATTCAAGCTATACAATTTTAGAGCTACAAACTGGGACAAAAATTGAAAATTAGGAAGAAATAAAATACAGAGCCATTGCAGGAGTGGTGGCACATTCCTATAATTCCAGTGATTTGAGAGGCTAAGACAGGAGGATTACAAGTTCAAGGTCAGCCTGGGCAATTTAGGCACTAAACAACTTAGTGAGATCCTATCTGAAAACAAAAAAATAAAAATAAAAATGATTGGGAAACGCAGGATGCAACTCAGTGGTAAAGCATCCCTGCATTCAATTCTCAGTTAAAAACAAAAACAAAAAACAAAACAAAACAGAGCCTTTCGAGGATCATCAGCTGCTTTAAAAAAGTCAGAGTTATAACTGACTTTTTATGTTCTTTTTCTTATGGTAAAAAATAAAAACTAACAACTCCTCAACCACTGAATTATGATATTTTTCTAACACAATTAGTTTTTTCAAATATATTTTACTTCAGTAAAATTTGATAAATTATAACTAATAGGAAACTTTGGAAGTATAACAGGTGAATTTATCATTGTTGAATAAATATTTGGAAATCAGATTACATAAAACTTTCTAAAAAATAACCAGCTCATGAAGATGGAATCTGAACTTCATAGTTCAAGTCATGTATAAAATTAAAGTGATAAAAAAAGGGAAAATGGCATTATTATCATTGAAAATAATTTTGAAGTGGAAAGATGGACGGCATAAATGGAAATTTTAAGAGCAGCACCTTATAGGCAGGACAGTTACAATTGATTCTATATCCAATATTCTTTTTGCTTTTTGTTTTGTTCTTTTATTTAAGTCTTTAAAACAAATTTTAAACATCAAACAAAAAATTAAAACTAAAAGAAACATTTTAAGGTAGGATATACATTTCTAATTTGCCTCACTCTTCACCACACTATGTTAATTATGTAAAGAATTTTTCAGTTTACCTGAATGCAACTTAAACAGTGGCATGCATTAGCAGCGGGTACAACACATGCTAAAGTACACTTTATTTGGTTGGATGCACACTTTCTTATCATTAAGGTGGGAGAAGGCAGGGGGAGGGTGAAGACAGGTGGGGCAGTCAGATCATTTGTTCTGAAGGGGTCTTCTGAAGCTGTTTATGTGAGGACTGAACATTAAGTACCACTGACCCCATTGGCTCCTGAGGTTTTCAAGTTTGCAGAGTCTTGTAAAGTAAATCAATACACCTACTTATAGAAAGTGAGAAAGGAATAATGTGTCTCCAGCAGAAAAGACCACTGACATTACTTAAACCAGTTAAAATTTATTTTTTGTGTATCCAAAAATCATTCTATTCTTTTAGTTTTAAAGTTACTATTGTTTATTTAAATCACAGGCCAGCATTTAAATCTTAAATATAATACACAAATTCAAACACACACACACAGAGTATTTTCAGAATAAAAATAAAATAGCTAATCTAAGACTAAGATAAAAATAAAATAACCAATTTATTGTCAAAAAACCCATGAAGAGAACAGATTGTTCCAAATTTACCATTTTTATGTGTCTGACTGATTAATTGATTATACCTTTGAAACAGTGAAGATCTGAAAGATCTAGTTTTATTTCACATGATGATTTAGAATATTGACATCACACAAATAGGAAACATTGTTAACTAAATGTTCAAAATTTCTTAGAATTTCAAGTTGCTAGATATTTTTTGCTCATTATATTTATATATTTCTAATCTAATTCTTTTTCTTTTTTGAGAGAGGGAGAGAGAGACTGGGCATCTCAACAATATGAACTGTTTTATTCTTCTGAGACTGTATATTTATTAGTCATTTTAAAATTACTGCCTATCATATGAACTTTTGCATTTTTTTAAATAAGATTACAAAGAAAACCATTATTAGAAACTCCAGGTTGAAAAGCAAGTTTTCTCAGCAAGTGAAATGGGTGTGCTTAGTTATGTATAGAGGGTCCAACAACTGGTAGGTCCACTGAAATTTCTGTAAGAAAGTAGAATAACAGGGGAACCCACACCCAGGTGAAGGACTGCCTCTTGAGACCCCTGAGGAAGACCTGGCCTAACTGAGGCCCTGGACCACCTCCAGTTTGGCACCAGAGCCCCCACTGAACAGTGAGAGCACAGGCCAAGGCCCAGGAAAACCATCAGGGACCTCCACAGGAACCCAGCCAAGATCAGGCCCAATATTGCTATCCACCAATCCACTGACCCACAGGGGAACAGATCAAGGCAAAGGACTGTCTCCAAAGACCCCAGTGGCTAAAGCATGGGACCACCCCTAGTTCAGCACCAGAGCCCCTGGCTATTCAGAGGAGCCAAGGCCCTGGGCTACACCTACCACCTGGAATCCTTGAGGGAGTTCAGGCCAAAATTATGTCTAGGACTGCCCTCACAGGTCTGTGTGAGAGCCCAGGCCCAGGACGGCCCCTGCACATAGTGGGGATCCAATTCTTTTTCTTTTCTGTATCCATCTTGTACACTGCAGGCATCCCCATAGTTCTTCCCATGTATTAGCCTCTACCTTGGGTCAACAGGCAGGGCCTGAACACAGTGGCCCACCAAAGCCTTGCATCTCTGATCAATCATCCCAAAGCCATTGTAAGTCCTATCCTTTTAGCCCCATCTCTGAAAATGTTTGTATCCATCTTGGGCCACTCCCCCTGCCACCTTGAATTACCTCTACTATCACAGCCAACATCTTTAGTGGCAGTGGTATCCATCTGGGGATATCTGCTGGGAATTGGAAGTAAACTTCAGTGTGACATACAGGTAATCTGAAGTGTCACTACAAGATTATAAGATAGAAACTGCAATACCTCAGATCAACATTACAAGAAAGGAAGATATATAATCAACATGAAAAAACAAGGAAAGAAAGTGCCCCAGATAGATCAAGATATTACAATAATAGAATCCACTGACACCAAAGTTAATAAAATGTCAGAAAAAGAATTCACAGCATATGCAATTAAAATGATCTGTGAATTAAAGAATGACTTTTGTGAGAAAATACAGGCAAAAATTGATCATCCTGACAAAAAAATAGAGAGCAAATAAAGGTAATCACTGATCACTCCAACAAAGAGATAAGAAAGCAAATAAAGGCACCTATGGATTACACTAACAAAGAGATAAGGGACCAAATACAGGTAGCCAAAGATGATTACTTTAAGAAAGAGCTAGAAATTGTGAAACACACACACACACACAATCAGAAATTCATGAAATGAAGGAAACAATAAACCAAGCAAAGACCACAATAGAAAACATCGCCAACAGACTAGATCACTTGGAAGACAGATAATGAAGACAAAATATACTACCTTGAAAATAAAGTTGACCATACAATGAAGATGGTAATAAACAAGGAACAGAACATACAAGAATTATGGGATAGCATCAAAAGACCAAATCTAAGATTTATCAGGATAGAAGAAGGCACAGAATTTCAAACCAAAGGAATGCCTAAACTCTTCAATGAAATAATATCAGAAAATTTCCCAAACATGAAAAATGAATTGGAAAAATCAAATACAAGAGGATTACAGGACACCAAATGTACAAAATTACAACAGATCTACACCAGAGCACATTACACTGAAAATACCCAGCATATAGAATAAGAATAGAATTTTAAAAGCTGCAAGAGATAGGAATCAGATTACATACAGGGGGAGACCATTTCAAAACTCAGCAGATTTTTCAATCCAGATCCTAAAATCCAGGAGATCATGGAACAACATATACCAAGCTCTGAAAAAAAGTGAATGCCAACCAAGAATTTTATATCCAGCAAAACTGAGTTTCAGATTTGATGATGAAATAAAAATCTTCTATGATAAATAAAAGTTAAAAGAATTTACAGCAAGAAAGTCTGCACTACTGCATTCTTGGCAAAATATTCCATGAGGAGGAAATGATAACCAAAAAAGAAAAAATGCAAAGATAGGAACCACACCAAAAAAAAATTTCCAATTGAAGGATAAATCAGGTAAGGTAAAAAACAAAAATAAACAAAAATGACCAGGATCACAAATCATATTTCAATAATAACCCTGAATGCAAATGGCCTAAACTCATCAATTCAAAGACATAGATCGACAAACTGTATTTAAAAAAAGACCGGTAACGGTATGTTACCCTCAAGAGACTCATCTCACAGAAGATATCCACAGACTGAAAGTGAAATGGTAGGAAAATATATATCACTCACATGGACCACATAAACAAAGACGAGTTTCCATCTTTATATCAGATACAGTGAACTTCAAACCAAAGTTAGTGAAAATGGATAAAAAAGGACATTTCTTACTTCTTAAGGGAATTATACATCAACAAGACATAACAATTATAAATATCTATGCCCCAAACAATGGGGCATCTATGTATATCAAACAAACCCTTCTCAACTACAGAAAACAAATAGAACATAACACCATGCTTAGTGACTTTAACACAGCTCTGTAACCACTGGATAGATCTTCCAAAGAAAAACTAAAAAAAGAAACCATAGAACTCAATAAAATAATCAATAATTTAGACTTAACAGACATATATACAGTATTACATCCCTTAGCAAGTGAATACACTTTTTTATCAGCAGCACATGGATCATTTTTCCAAAATAGATCATATGTTATGTCACAAAGCAAATCTTAGCAAATAGAAAAAAAAAATATAGAGATACTATTGTGCATCCTATCTGACCATAATAGAATAAAATTAGAAATCAATGACATATTAAAAAATAGAAACTACTCCAACACCTGGACACTAAATATTATGCTATTGAATGATGCATGGATAACAGAAGACATCAGGGAAGAGATAAAAATAATTCTTAGAGGTAAATGAAAACTCTGATACAACATATCAAAATCTCTGGGATACCATGAAGGTAGTGCTAAGAGGAAAGTTCATTGCATTAAGCTCATTCATTAAAAGAAGAAAAAGTCAACAAATAAATGACTTGACTATACATCTCAAAGCCCTAGAAAAACCAACACCAAAAGAAGTAGAAGACAGGAAATAATTAAAATCAGGGCTGAAATTAATGAAACTGAAACAAAAGAAACAAGTCAAAAAATTGACAAAACAGAAAGCTGGTTCTTTGAAAAAATAAACAAAATTGACAAATCCTTAGCCACCATAATGAAAAGGAGAGAGAAAACTCAAACAAATAAAATTTGTGGTGAAAAAGGAAATATCATGGTAAACACTACCGAAATACAGAAGATAATTAGAAACTTTTGAAAATTTACACTCCAGTAAAATAAAAAACCCTGAAGACACTGACAAATTTCTAGAGGCATATGACCTACCAAACTGAACCAGCAGGTCATACACAACATAAACATATCAATTTCAAGCAAGGAAATAGAAGATGCCATCAAGAGCCTGCCAACCAAGAAAAGCCCAGGAGTAGATGGATTCTCAGCTGAGTTCTACAGGCCTACAAAGAAGAATTAATACCAATATTCCTCAAACTATTTCATGAAATAGATAAGGAGGGAACCCTTCTAAACTCATTCTATGAGGCAAGTATCACACTGATAACAAAACCAGACAGAGACACATAAAGAAAGAAAATTTCAGATCAACATCCCTGATGAACATAGATGCAAAAATTCTCAATAAAATTTTGGCAATTTCTATGTAAAAACATATTTTAAAAAGTAGTGCACCATGATTAAGTGGGATTCATTCCAGGGATGCAACTTAGGTTCAACATATGGAAATCAATTAACATAATCCATCACATCAACATACTTAAAGGTAAAAATCATATGATTTTATTGATGCAGAGAAAGATTTGGCAAAATACAGCACACTTTTATGCTCAAAACACTAGAAAAACTAGGGATAGTAGCAACATACCTCAACTTTGTGAAAACTATCTATGCTAAACCCAAGGCCAACATCATCCTAAATGGAGAAAATTGGAAGCATTCCCTCTAAAATGGGAACAAGACAGGGATGCCCTCTTTTACAACTGCTCTTCAACATAGTCCTTGAAACATTAGCCACAGCAATTAGATGACAAAAATTAAACGAATATGAATAGGAAAAGAAGAACTCAAACAATCATTATTTGCAGATGACATGATTCTATACTTAGAGGATCCAAAAATTACCACCAGAAAACTTCTAGAATTACCAAATTAATTCAGCAAAGAAGCAGGATATAAAATCAACACCCATAAATCAATTGCATTTCTCTACATTAGTGATAAATCCACTGAACAAGAAATTAGGAAAACTACCCCATTCACAATAACCTTAATAAATAAATAAATAAATAAATAAATAAATAAATAAATAAATAAATAAATAAAATGCTTGGGAATCAATTTAACAAAAGACTTCTATAATAAAAACTGCAGGGCACTAATGAAAGAAATTGTACAAGACCTTAGAAGATGGAAAAATCTCCCATGCTCTTTGATAGGCAGAATCAATATTGTCCAAATGACCATACTACCCATAGCACTGTATAGATCCAATATGATCCCAATTAAAATACCAATTTCATTTCTTATAGAAATAGTAAAGGCAATCATGAAATTCATTTTGGAAAAAATAAGAGACCTAGAACAGCCAAAACAATCCTGAGCAAGAAGAGTGAAGCAAGAGACATCACAATACCAGACCTTAAACTATACTGCAAAGCTATAATAACAAAAATGGTGTGGTACTAGCACCAAAATAGACATGTAGACCAATGGTATAGAATAGAGGACACAGAGAAAAACCCACTTAAATACAGTCATTTTATACTAAAAAAAAAGGTGTCAAACATGTACTTTGGAGAAAAGATAGCCTCTTCAACAAATGGTGCTGGGAAAATTGGATATCCATATGCAAAAAAATAAAACTAACCTCTATCTCTCACCATGCACAAAACTCTACTCAAAGTGAATCAAGGACCTAGGAATTAGATGAGAGACCCTATGCCTAATAGAAGAAAAATAGAACCAAATCTTCATCATACCAGATTAGGACCTTACTTCCTTAACAAGACTTCTATAATGCAAGAAGTAAAATCAAGAATCAATAAATGGGATGGATTCAAACTAAAAAGCTTCTTTTCAGCAAAAGAAACAATTAATGAAGTGAACAGAGAGCCTAATTCTGGGAACAAATTTTTGCCACACGCACATCTGATACAGCACTAATCTCCAGGATATACAAAGAACTCAAAAAACAACACCAAAAAAGCAAACAACCCAATATATTAAATAGGCCAAGGACCTCAACTCTTCTCAGAAGAAAATATGCAATCAATCAACAGACATACAAATAATGTTCAACATCTCTAGCAATTAGAGAAATGCAAATCAAAACTACCCTAAGGTTTCATCTTACACCAGTCAGAATGCCAGTTATCAAGAACAGAAACAACAATAACTTTTGGCAAGGATGTGGCGGAAAAGGAATGCTCATACGTTGCTAGTGGGACTGCAAATTGGTCCAAGCAATCTGGAAAGCATTATGGAGATTCCTTAGAAAACTTGGAATGGAACCACTATTTGACTCAGGTGTCCCACTCCTCAGTCTATACCCAAAAGTCTTAAATACAGCATACTACAGTGACATAACCACTTCAATATTTACAGCGGCTCAATTCACAATAGGTACTGTTGAACTAATCTAGATGCCTTTGAATAGATGAATGGATAAAGAGACTGTAGTATAGATACACAATGGAATATTCCTCAGCAATAAAAGGGAATAAAATTATGGCCTTTGCAGGTATATGGATGGTGTTGGAGAATATCACTCTAAGTGAAGTAAGCCAATCCCAAAAAACCAAATGCCAAATGTTCTCTCTGATAAGTGGATACTGATCCATATTGGGGAAAGGACACAGGAAGAATGAAAGAACTTTGGTCAAAGGAAAGGGAGGGGGGTGGGAACATGGGGGGCAGTAAAGATGGTGGAATGAGATGGACATCATAGCCCTAGCTTCATGTATGACTGCATATATGATGGGATTCTACATCACATATAACCAGAGAAATGAAAAGTTGTGCTCCATCTGTGTACAATGAATCAAAATGCATTTTTTATCATGCATATCTAGGAAGAATAAGTAAATTTTTAAAAAAAGAAATGTAAGTATTTCGTTCACCTACAACTAAAAAAAATTAAAAATTGGCAGAAGATTTACTAGTATTACATCCCTGTAATCCCAGCTTCTTGGAAGGTGAAGCAGGAGGATTACAAGTTCAAAGCGCGCCTCAGCAACTTGGTGAGGCCCTCAGCAACTTAGAGGCACTGTCTCAAAATTAAAAAATAAAAAAAAGGGCTGGGGATGATAATTGGATATTAAGTGCCCCTGGGTTCAATCTCTGTTACCAAAAAAAAAAAAAAAAGATTTACTAATATCAAGTAATCTAATTATATTAATTAGTTTCTTTATTTTTTTTATTTTTTATTTTTTTTTTTGGTACTGGGGATTGAACTCAGGAGTACTCGACCACTGAGCCACATCCCCAGACCTATTTTGTGTTTTATGTAGAGACAGGGTCTCACTGAGTTGCTTAGCGCCTCGCCATTGCTGAGGCTGGCTTTGAACTCATGATTCTCCTGTCTCAGCCTCCCTAAGTGCTGGGATTACAGGCTTGAGCCACCGCGCCCGGCTTAGTTTCTTTATTATTTTTATGGGAAAAAGTTTTCACAAATAATAAAGTTAGCTTTTGGGCAAAGCAAATGTTCAACTTTGAGCAAATAAAATACATAATTCTAAGGCCAAAATAAAAAAAACCTAAACAAAACAAGAAAGTAGTGGCTCCATCAAGTTTTTCTCAGTAATAAAATATTAGTAATAAAAAAGTAATAGAATATTTCTTGTGTGAAAAATTGGACTTTGGGTGAAAATATTTTTTCATTCAAATGTCTTCCATGTGTTCCATGATCAGTTTCTATGTACTTACCTCAAATTCTAGAGCAACGGCCCTCAATCAGCTTCAGTTTGCCACTCAAGGAGTATTTGGCAACATCAGCAGGTATTATACTTGTTAGACATGATGGGGTAGTACTTGCATTTAGTGAGTAGTGGTCAGCAATGTTGCTAGATTTCCTACAATGCTCTGAACAGCCCTCTACAACAAAGAATGCAGCCCCAAATATCAATACTGTCAACTGTGAAAATCCCTATTCTAGACAGGTCCAAGCTCTAAGTTCAAATCAACAGGAATTTTTCATGAATGAGTTTATCTCAGTGTGTTACCCTAACTCTCTGAAAGCCTTATATACAACTAGTGAGGCATGCTCTTCTTTGTCTTAAAGTGAATATTTTGGAGAACACAAAGCGTTGTTGGCTCTTTGAAAGCACCAAAGAGATACTTTATGTTCTTGAAGAGATCAGGGTCTTTTGATTATAGGGTTTTGGGGGTGGGGCAGTTGAGGCATACTCCAGTTGGGGCAGAACAACACTGGATACAGGGCAGAGAAAAATAACAACATACCCCAGAAATAGAATAGTAGCATGCCACATTAATCAGTTAAGTATGTTTTCTTACTAACATTTTATATAAATCAAAGATATATACAAAACTTATGTCTAAAACTTAACCTACAGAGTTTTGTTAACAAATTAACAAATATTTATATTCATTTGTTCAATTGGAATCATGATTTGGTAAAACAAATCACTTCATTTACTTATTCAAGAACATATTTTATCCAATATAAAATATTTATCTCATTAAAAATAAAGAAAAAATAAACCTATTTCACCACATCTTATAAAGAGTGTCCAATTCCTTGTAGAATATAAATACATTTAAGTTATTATTTTATTCATGGTATAGAGAAATTTAGAACAAGCACAGTTTTTTACATCCCTTTAGCAATATGTTCTGATGATTTTCTAAGATAACAAAGACACTACAATCCTAAGAAATGTTAACCCTGATTAAACCATGGATAGAGTCTAGATAATCTGTTATTGTGTATGTAGCTCAGAGGCAGGAATTTATTTTTAAGATAGTGAATTTTAATTTTCTTTTTCTAATTGTTAATTTTCTAATGCTAAATCAGGGCAATTTTCTGTCCCTTACATTTAGTTTTCACAGGAAAAACATAAACAAAAACATAAAAACCCTAATACAATAGGAAACAATACTGAAGTAGTTACTGTACCTGAAACAGCTTGGTCACTTTGTTAGATTCTGTTCACTTTATGTGATAGGATTAAATCCAATATGTAACAAGCTCGCTAAGTAGCTTTATGGACAGAGTAATTCCATAGGTAGTGGAGTAACTCCATACATTTTTTCCAAAGAACACAGAGTGACAAAAGCAGTAACCAAAGGTTCATATCAGAAGTTTCAGTCTCATCCTGTTGCATGCTTGGGATCTTGTTAGCAATGCAACTCCACTCTCTCACTATATAATAGATCATTCAACTTTGGCTATAAATCTTGTCTGATATTTTTTATCTTGAAATAATAAAAGAAACAAATAAAATGCTATAGTCTATCTTTGAGCTTCATATCTCCTAAATTTATTTTCTAATCTCCTACTAGATGGTAGGCTTTTAAGGAAGGAGATTGTGTCTTTGTGCCTTCATTACTCAGGATGGATCTCTGCACATTGTAGTGACATAGTAATTACTTCTGAGACTGAACAGAATAATTTCAACACTAAACTTCTTGATTGAGTGCACTATACAAGTTGCTCATATTTCCATACTAACTTTATTTATCTGTTGTAAAATTGCTTTGACTCTAGAAATCCTGTGGGAAATAATTTTTAAATGTGTGCAACATCTTTATAAATTTCTAATCCATACTGCTAACCTATAAGTTCCACTCCTGTAGTCAGCTAGCTTCTTGAACACTTAATCTCCATTTTAGTGTGAAGTTCTGAAATAATTGATTCTTCCTTTCAGCATTTTCTTTACTGATTCCATTTGATTATGCCAAATATTTGCAATAACATTATAAAAAGATGTTCTGTAAAATGATATGTGCCTTCAGGTCAGTTATGTTGGATACATTTATATTATCTCATACAAAATATATTTGAAGATATGAATAATTATTTGTCAACTATTTTTGTGTCATAACAAAAGACCTTCAAGCACACAGACTCAAAGAAAAATGTAACTCAAGTTTCTATTGGGTGGGTTATTTTTCTTCAAGTTCAGACTGACTCAACAAAACTTGGATAAGTAGCTCACGTGGCTGAGATCATCTATTAAGCAAGCAAGTGGCTAGATAATATAAAATAATTATGTTCATTTGTCGGAAAAGCTGATGGTTGATGCGAGAGCTCCAGTTAGTTTATGTGTCTCTTATCTTCTTGCACTCTAGTCAGAAGTTCATCAGGTACCAAGTTTTCCTATACCAAGAACAATAAATGAGAGCAAGTCAAAGTGTGAAAATTATTTTGAAATCTTCACTGGCTTGAGTTTTCTTTCATTCTATTGGACAAGAATGCCTGGAGACATACTGTGGCAGAATCAGTGCAGAGAGAAAGTACCAGTAGGTGAAAAAGAGAATTATAAAGTGTATGCATGTGAGGAGGAGTGGACACAATAAGGCAACAAAATTCCTTCCATTTACTCCTCCCAAAATTCCAAAAAAACCTTCAAAATTCTTCCTACTTATCCCAATGATTCATCAATCCCCCCCAAAACATATATATATATATATATATATATATATATATATATATGTATGTATAGATAGATAGATAGATAGATAGATAGATAGATAGATAGTCCTAACAACTCCCTATGTCATCTAATGGCATCAGATACTGAGTCCAGGATATTATCCTCTAAAATTGTATGCAGAGGTGGCTTTTGAGTTGTGTTTCTCTATTGATTCAGAAGGCAATCAATATCCATATATGACATGAGAACAGAGTAATAGTGTGAGTCACTACCAGTTAAAAATGGGAAGAATGGGAGATACAAGGCAGTCATTATACCACATAAATTTTGAAATACAGCCAGATATAACCATTTACAAATTTCTAGAGTTATGGAATACTTCTTACTTAGGCCTGTGTTCCCTCCCAGAGGTCAGTCACACCCTGTCTATTGCAGTCTATGTGCCTTTGTTCTATGATCTGAACTTTCATTTCCTTAAAATAGCCTGTATTTATTCTTTGCTATCTTTTCAACTTGTTTCCTTACCATTCATGGCCAATAATTTTTTTTTACTTTTCACTTGAAACCTTTTAGTACAATCAGGCATTGCTTTCATCTATATAACTTTATATATATATATATATATATATATATTTATATAACTTTATAAAGTTATATATATATATAAAGTTACATATTTATATATATATAAAGTTATATATATAAATATATATATTTAATTTCCTCTAAAACTGTTTGATTTTAATGCATGCCTTAATAACCATACCCACAATTATTTCTGAGAAGTCCTGTCTAAATGTTGGGTATGACAGGCTTCTGTGACACAATTTCATCTCATTCCAGTCAGAATGGCATTCTGACAAACAATAAGTAAGAATACAATAATAAGAATATGAACAACAATAGGTATTGGCAAGAATGTGGGGAAGAGGTACACTCATACATTGCTGGTGGGATTGCAAATTGGTGCAATCAGTCTGGAAAGCAGTATGGAGATTTCTTAGAAACTTGCAATGAAACCACCATTTGACTACCATAGCCACTTTAATGTTTATAGCAGCTCAATTCACAATAGCTAAATTGTGAAACCACGCTAGATGCCCTTTAATAGATTGATGGATAAAGAAATTGTGGTATGTATACACAATGGAATATTACTCAGCATTAAAGAGAATAAAATTATGGCATCTGCAGGTAAATGCATGGAGATAGAGAATATCATGCTAAGCAAAATAAGTCAATCCCAAAAAACCAAAGGCCAAATGTTCTCTCTGATAAGTGGATGATGATCCATAATGGGTGAGGGGCATGGGAAGAATAGGGGAACTTTGTTCAAATGGGAGAGAGCAGAGGGGATGGGACATGGGGGCAGGAAAGATGATGGAATGAGATGTACATTATTACCATGGGTATGTATATATATGACTGCACATATGGTGTGACTCTATATTGTGTACAACCAGAGAAATGAAAAATTGTGGTCCATTTGTGTACAATGAATCAAAATGCATTCTGCTGTCATGTGCCTAATTAAAATAAATAATTTAAAAGGAACATATTTTAAAACAACTATATTTGTTATTATTATTATTATTTGGTACCTGGGATTGAACTCAGGGGTACTCAACCACTGAGCCACATCCTCAGACCTATTTTGTACTTTTTTAAATTTAGAGATAGGGTCTCATTGAGTTCCTTAGTGCCTTGCTATTGCTCTGGGTGGCTTTGAACTCATGATCATCTTGTCTCAGCCTCCTGAGTCGCTGAGATTACAGGTGTGCATCATTGTGCCTCGCTACCATATCATTCATGTTAATTCATTTTGTGCTCATGCAAATGAACAATTTAAAAAGTTTGAATCAAACACAAAATTTGTGTGTGTGTGTGTGTGTGTTATAATTAATATGGAAACATCAAATTATAGCATAATTCATTTCAACATTATTAAAATTCATCATCATCATATGACTTATGAACTAGAAATTTAAAATTCTGAGATGATGCATAGAACTGTAGGGATCCAAATAATTGGTATCATGCAAGTTTTTCAGTTGATGTGAAGATCCTGTCTTAGTTCAGGCTGCTATAATAAAGCGCCATTAGACTGAGTAGCTTAATACTTGATGGAAAACTATTTCTCACAGTTCTGGTGGCTGGATGTCAGAGATCAAAGTGGTGGCATGAACTGGTTCTGATATGAGTTATCTTTTGGACAGTAGACTGTCAATTTTTTCTTTATTCTTATATAACAGAAAGAAAGTCAGCTAGCTCACTAGGCTCTTCTGATAGGAATGTTAATGCAATTTTTAAAGGCAATATTTTCATGCTCTAATTTGTCCCCAAAAGATTCACTTTCAAATATCATCATGTAGGTGTTAAGATTTCAATCTTAACTTTGGGAGCAGAGAGAACAAACATTCAGTCTGTAGTAGACATCACATAAAGATTTTGAGATGACATATAAAATTTCATTGTTTAATGGACTATAATGATTGCAGATGGTAGTACAAGAGACTAATTCTATGATATGCCATGCATTTATCTATTAATAACTCAAGCATATGGATTAAGGGAGGTGTGGTTTAGGTTGGCAGCAGAAAGTAATTTACTTTTTAGTAGTAGTATTTATAATTTTAAAATATCAAATTAAGAAACTTGGCCCAGGACTTAACACAATCTGCAGGTTGGGGTCAGATAGCATCATCTTTAGAGAGAAAATTAGATTCCATAATCCAAGGAGAACATGACATTTCAGGCTACGAGGAGATAAATCCAAAAATTATGTGTTGTCTTCCAGATACTCAAACTGTAATCCACATGCTGTATCTCTGACAAGAGCACTAAGAGTTATCCTTAATTGTCTGTTTCTAATAATCATGATTTCTTATGGAGGTTTTCTTCATATTTCTTCATCTTAACCTATTAAGAGCATAGTTTATATATGTCTCTTTTTCTCTCGGGACTGTTTCTTTATACTTCCTTACTTCTTGCTTTCCTACAGCTGTGCACTATGTCTTTTTTCTCCTCATACAGGAATTTTTCTCTTTCAAATATGGAGATCTTTTCTACCAAAGAACAGAAATTCCACTCATAAATGACCACTGATTTATCCAGAACATTAAGAGCTCATATATCTGAGACAAAGGCTACTTAAATTATAAAAAAGTCTCTTTTTTAACTAAATAGATCATTTTATTTTTTCTAAACGGATGGGCGAAAAGACTCACATTTATATAACTCTCCTTTCTATCCACAGAATCATGAAAACCACAGGAGTTTGTCTGCAAGGGCTTCAGAACATCTTAGGTTTATTTTCAGCTATTTAGCACTTTTATCAGCTACTGCTGAGTTCTATTTCCTTGTATAAGACTCATCAAATCTGATCAAATCTCATCCTCACCCCATTTGTTCTTATCAACATGAAATATTGATACATCCAGTGGGGTACAAGTTGAACTTGAAAAGGATGGGACACATCTATGATATTTTCTTCTGGGATATATTGACAAGCTTTCTCTATGCTATTTTTCCCCTAGTCTCAAGAAACTTAGATTGCTTAAAACAGAAAGAGTAGTATTAACAGCTGCAATCTAAAGGAAGTATTCTTATGAATTCAAACAACTGACACATTCTAAAGAATAAAACCCCTAGGGATTTATTCTTACCACAAAACTGTTATGAGCAGGGGGAAAAATGACTGCTAACTCTTCTGAGGAATTGATGGTGGCCATATAATGACCAAAGAAATTCAAAAAGTCCCTGTGGATTCACATTAAGAACATGTCCATTAATCTATGTCCAAATGACTCTCTGTTCTTTTCTTAGTTTCTCAGCAATTCTAAAGGAGAAAACTCCAGGCTTTAAGAGATCAATAATCATAGCATCCGTCATTCCAGTTCTTATGAAGGCCATCAAGAGTGAGAATCATTAAAACTCACATTATGTGAGCAACAATATAATATCCTATGTCTATCCCCCTCCCCCCGCCTTTTTTTTTTTTTTGCTTTTCTGTGACACATGGCATATAAATATCCTTCTTTTTTTTTTCCCTTCAGAGATTACTGGAAGCTTGAAATCAGCACGCCACCTAATTTATAAATTTATCCTCCCAGTTTAGCACAGAACCTGGTATGTAGTAGATTCTCACTAATTCTTTCATAGAAAAATGGTTAAATGAATGAGGGATTGGATAGATATGTTAACTCCAGTATCATAAAAGCACTGAATAAAAATCACAGTAATATTACTTGAAGAAAAAGGATTAAAATGACTGTGTTCACTGTTTTCTTTTTTGTAATGCCATAATGATTGACCAGAGTTAGAAAAAAATCATATTTTAAATATGATAAAAGTCTTGAGCTCTTGCTGTTTGGGCTAAATAATTAAAAACTTTAAGACATTCCATACAATTAGTCACCAATGAAAAAATGAAATATTTATTTATATATGTATTTGAAAATCTTATCTGTTCCTAATCAATGAACAAGAAAACTGTTCATAAACAAATTAAAACAAGTGGTTATGGAAAAAATAACAGAATGATAATAAAAAATAACAATAAAAATAATAAAAATAACAGAATAATACTCTGGAAACAGAGTAGTATTGCAAAGTCAGTTAGTGGGCCATTCTACATAAGTTAAAGGATTTTTGTAGACCTGTGGAAAGACACATTGTAATCAGAAACTAGAGTTTATCAAAAGCAAGTATATTATTTAAATTCATTTATGAGCAATGAAAAGTAAATTTACAAAAAATAAAGGGGGCCATTAAAAGCCAGTGTAATGGTCCTTAATCAACATGGAGATACCTGCCTGCCACCCTCCCTCAGCTAAGCTAAGGCAGCGTAAGGCTATTATATCATGGTTCCAGTTTACCACTGCCTACCTTCTCTACCTTCCTAATCATGCAAATTTACTGCAGATTCAATTTAGTAATAGAAAAATGAAAAACAAGCCCCTTCCTGTTAAAACTCTTCTTGAAAAAGGTAGCAGACAGATTTTTATTCTTTCCATTGATCAGATGTTAGGAAGCACATAGCTATAATTATTTCCAACTAAGTCTTCAAAATATGATTATTATTCCAGATGGCCATACATTCAGCCAAAATCCAGGATTCCATTCCTAAAATAAGAGAGGAAAACATAGTTTGGTAAGAATTAGTTTTAACTACAAAATGAAGTAAATGAAGTTAAGTATCTTTGACTTAACAGGGCATTAGGTTTCAGTTTCTGAATCTGTAGGTATGTAACATCATAGACCCCATAGATGATGGCTCTTTTGTGTTAAGTTAGCTAGGATACCAGTCCAGATATTTGGGCAAACATTATTGTAGATACTTCTGTCATGTTTTTTTTATTATTGAATTTATTTTTTAATAAATTTTGTTGTGCATATTTGAGGCATACAGCATGATGCTTCAGGATACAAATGCATAGGAATGTGGCTACTATAGTAAAACAAACTACCATATTTATCATCCCACATTGTAATTTTTATAGGACAAGGACAGCTAAACTACACTTATTTAACAAGAATCCCTGTCATGTATTTATCATATGATCTTAAAATTTAAATCCATAGATTCTGAGTAAAGCAGATTATCCTCCATAATGTGGATGGGCCTCATCTGGTCAGGCCTTTAGAGTAAACAATGATATGCTCTGAAGAGGGACATTTATCCAACAGCTGGCCTTCAGACTTGAACTGAACATTACATCTTCCCTGGGTTCCCTGTCTCTCACACACCTCTGCAGACTTTGGATTTGTCAACTTTATAATCTCATGACGCAATCCCTCAGGATAATTTCTTTTTACGTCTTTTAATCTCTCTTTGTTAAAATTGTCTCTTTCTGTCTCTCTTACTTTTATTTATTTGATTATTTATTTATTTATTTATTTTTGTTTTCTCCTCTTGGAACCCTAACTAATACACCAGTGATCTAATATACATATTGCTATTTAGAGCCTTCTGGGAAGGAGATGAGTGAATCAATACAGAAAAAGAGACTTCACAAAATAGGACTAATACCTTACAATTTTGCCTTTAAGATTCAAAACAGTGAAATACATCACACATTTCATGCATTCTAATGGTTCTGTCTACTGTCATAAGACCTAAACGTCAACCACACTCCTGAGATTGAATTTTCCCAGGAAAGCTGGAAGAATAAGGATCAGTGGGTATATAATTATTACACAGACAGTTGTTGCAGAACTTTCAACTTAAAAAAAAAATATGGAACATGGATGAAAGTGATTTGCTAAAATTTCAGGATGCAATGTCAATTTTGCTTAGGTATAGTTTAGACATAAAGTGCCCCTGGGAGAAGTTACTTATTTATTCCTTGACAAACCACTTCAAGTATATGCATTAGTAGTGGTCCATGGCCAGAAAAGAAAGAAGCAAAAACAGGCTGGAAAGATAGTCCTATGGTAGAATGCTTCCGTAACTGCAGAGGCTCTAGGTTTGATTCCCAGCACAGAAATAAATAAATAAACAGATACATAAATATTTCTAGATATTTCCTTTGACACTATTGTGGCTTCAGCAGTAATATGGCAAATTGTGTAAAGCAAAGAGTATCTACATCAATTTCATAGTGATTTTGTTCAAGGCAATGAATCTAAATCTAAATGCCATCTGTGAAATATGTGAAGAGCTTCTCTTGGCATGGCAGCCAGGGAGGAGAAAAGGCTGGCATTGAGAACTTTTTGTAGCATTCCTACAGCAAAAGACCGCCCAATGCAAGTGCCCCACCTCTTCTGTTCTGCTAGGAAAGTCCTCATTGCAGTACCAGAAATGGGCGTATTCCATTAGGAACTGAGCCTGCCTACCTGCACCCAACTTTTTCTTATCTTGGTAAAGAATATTCCATGAAAGGCTTTTGAAGTTCCCTGACATAAATAAAGCATGCTGGGAGCAGTGGTGAAAGCATGTAATCCCAGCATTTTGGGAGGCTGAGACAGGAGAATCGCAAGTTCAAAGCCAGCCTTAGCAGCAGCGAGGCGCTAAGCAACTCAGTGAGACCCTGTCTCTACATAAAACACAAAACAGAGCTGGGAATGTGGCTCAGTGGTCAAGTGCCCCTGAGTTCAATCCCGGTTGCCAAAATAAAATAAAATAAAATAAAATAAAAATAAAGAAAGCAAGCACACCTGGGCTCCTGTGTATTAGAAACTAGACCCATCTGGTGTGCTTGCCTGTCCTGTCCCCACTTTTGAAACTATCTTCTATGTTCTGTGGTTATTTTGCCATTTTATTTTGCTTAGCTTTTATTGCTCAGCCAGTCCATTCCACCGGAGAGAACTTTGTCTCCGAGACTGCTTGCGCGGGACGTGGGAGGCAGTCATTCTCTAGTGAAGACAAAACATAATAATGTTTAATTCCAAATTATTGTTTAGTATTTTTTATTATCAGTGTCTGTGATTACTTAGTATTAAGGGAGGGATTCTGTAAAGAATAGGAAAAGAAACCCAGCAGGGTGGGGTGGTGTAGAGCTGTAATCCCAGACACATGTGATGCTGAGGCAGGGACATCACAAATTTGAGACTACCTTTGGCAAATTAATGAGACCCTGTCTCAAAATAAAAGAGTGGTAGAGTGCTGCTGGGTTCAATCCCTAGCACCACAAAAAACAACAAAGAATCCTTCAAATTTGGGTGGTACATGTGTCAATCATTTACTACAGCATAAGAAATCACCCTTAAAGTTAGTTTCCTTAGGTGATGAGCCTGAGAGTAATAAGTTTTGCCTAATTTCTGCTGGCCAGTCTGGGTTTGAGACTCAGCTGTTTTCAGAGGGTTTTATTCTATGTCAGTGGCCTCAACTTAAAGGAGTGACTTGGCCAAAAAGGGTGCAGTCACTGTAGCACCTAGAGCTTTTGCCTATGTGGTTTCTCATGTTCCAGTTGTCCTGGATTCCTTTCTATGACAATGGCATAATTTTAGGTGTATCTACAGTGAAAGCATGTAAGGCTTCTGAATCCCAGACTTACCGTCCTTCAGTAATTTGGTCACTAATCAAGACACAAAGACCAGAATTAATGGGTTTAGAAATAACATCCATCTCTTGATAGAAGGAAATGGAAATTATTTGGCTACTTCTTCAGTGTATAGTATTATTTTTATTAATGCTTAATGCCAAATTGGCAAAGTATGACATTACTTACAGTTAAGTTACTGATAACAATACCCTACCTTTGAAATATACCTGCATATTGATGCATTTTTTTAGAAAATGCTAGTTGAAACTTAGTAGTCATTTACCGTCAGGTTGATCAGTGTTTTTCAAAGTTATCTACTGAGAAATGGATTGTCACATACCATTTATATGATTTATATGATCACAATCATTTATATGATTGACAGTCTATATGATTGACAAAAGTATTTACTGTTTATACTAAGGGCTCATTTATGACTTAAAGCTGTACCTAGAATGACTGAAAAATTACACGTCTCCAAAAACAGTATAAACGATCAGAGGCTACGCGTGTATTGCTTTCTTGGAAAAACTATTTATTAAGAAAAGAAAGATCACTTGGCTACCAACTTTCTTTTTTATTTTCTTCAAGAAGAGTTTTAACAAGAAAGAAATACACATATATTGCCATTTCAGGTAAAGTAATATAGGTCATGAAAGTTGTATTGGCCTCATGCTCATGTTGATGTGGTGGCCCTTGGGAGAGACTTTTCCTAAATCATCTCACATCGGGGTCTTTAATTCAGTCACAGGCTACAGGTCACACTTGTAAAGTCTTGAAAGCTTTGGTTTAACGGAAGGTGTCATTTTACTATAGTTCTTTCCACATACTTTTCCTTCCTCCTCCATCGCACCATCACTGCATATATCCTTTGGTACTACTTGGACTAATTACCTAAAGGGCAATCTTTATGCTTCATATTGGTCTGTTTTTCTGCATGATATATTATTTATTTAATTCTGTAGTCCTCTACTACTGTATATGTGGAATATAGTCTATTTCCTGTGACTGTAAAATCCTGTGATTAGTCTAGTATCTGCATCACAGGACTTCTAGGATATAAAATATGTAAAAGTGCATAAACTATTTGGAGAGAACTAAATATTAAAAATCTGAATAAAGATTACATACTAATTGATAATTATGACAAGGATATTTGCAAAAAAACATTAATATTATTGGTTTATAATATAATAATGATGAACATAACTATCACTTACATAAAAAATATTAAATATATTTTATATGCAAAACTGCATGAAGAAAAATTCATATTAATGCATACAATTGGCTTTCTCTTCATTTTTTTGTTTTTCTAAAAAAGTATATAATTTTTAATATGTAGTAGAAGATAGTTTTAAAAAAGAATAACTTTTTATATATTTTCCTAATACATCTATAGAGAAGATGATTTTATATCATATTGCTTACAATCAACTATTCATTTCCATTTAGTATTATCTGATGGTCTTAGTGTCTAATAGGTAAGATATGGTTACTTGGTAGCATGAATACTTACTAGTGATTTTTTTAAATTTTTAAATTTTTTTTTCAGAGCTAGGCATTAAACCCAGTCCCTTGCATATGTTACAGAAGTTCTCAAACACTGAGGTATATTCCCAGCCCCCTCTGCCTTTTGTTTTGTCTAATTCCCTGGTACTCCTTTGCACAACAAAGAAAACAACCAACAGAATGAATATAAAGTATGTGAAATAAAAAAGAAATTATAAAGCATACATCTAATAAGGGATCAATATCCAAAATATACCAAGAACTCAAACAATTCAATTATGAGAAAATTACCCAATTAAAGGAACTAATAACCTTAATAAAAATATCTCTCAAAAGAAAATATATAAAGACCAACAGATACAGGTAAAAATAGCTCAATATCATTAATCTTGAGAGAAATGCAAACTAACATTACAGTGAGATGACACTTCTATGTTAGAATGGCTATGAGTAAAAATACCAAAGATAGAAAGCATTATAGATGTGGGAAAAGGAATTCTTTGTATTTTATTGGTGAGAATGGAAATTAGTATGCCGATTGTTGAAAACAGTATGAAGGTTCCTCTTTCTGTTCAATATAGCTTTCTCTTTGGCTACTAAGGGCATTTTGAAGTTTCGTAAAAACTTTAGAATTGTTTTTTGGGATTACAGCATATTCATATGAACATTTCAACAATATTTTTTCTTCTAATTCATAAACACGAGATACCTACTTTATTCTGTTCTCTTCAACTTTTTTCACCAATTTGTATTTTATTTCTAGGTGGCTTTTTTTTTTTAATTTTTATTTGTAGCTTTTGAAAATTATATTGCTTTCTTGATTTCTATGCTACTGATTTTCATATGTTGCTATTGTATCTTGAAACTTTGGTGAATTCCTTTATGATTTCTCAGAGTTTATTGGTTGAGTATTTATGTTTTCCTTTATATAAGATAATTTCATCTAAAAACAGTGACAATTTGACTCCTTGTTTCCAGTGTGGATTTCCTTTCTCTTACCTGATTGCTCTGGCCAGGGCATCCAGAAATATGTGGAATAAAAGTGGTGAAAATGGAAGTATTTGTTTTGTTCCAGATCTTAGCAAGAAAACTTTCAGCCTTTCCCCCTTCAGTATAATGTTATCTGTTAACTTATTTTAAATGGAATTTATTATGTTGAGGTATAGTCCTTTTATACCTAAGTGTTTTAGCATTATCAACAGGAAGGGATGTTGAATTTTATCAAACGTCTTTTCTGTATCTATTGAGATGACCACCAGGCTTTTTCATTGTGTGACTGTATCATCTTTATTGATTTGCATATGTTGAATCAGTTAGCATTCCTGTGATAAATCCCACCTTTTCATGCCTACAGTCATTTAAATATACTGTTGGATTCAGTTTGGTCATATTTTATTTAGTATTTTTGCTTCTGTGTTCATCAAAGAATTAGACCTCTAATATTTATCTCTCTTTTTATTATTATTATTATTTTGTTGTTGTTGTGCCCTTATTTGGTTTTCCTATCAGGGCATTTACAACCTCATATAATGTGTTTAGAGGGCTTATTTTCTAGTTTTTGCAATAACTTAAAGATAGTTGGTAATAGTTTGTGTTTACATGTTTAGTAGAAATCAGCAATGAAACTGGTCCTAGTTTTCCTTTGATGAGAGTTTTTATATTAATGATTAATCTTCATTATTTTTTTATTGGTTCTGGTTTTCAATTTCTTCATGATTCAGTCTGAATGTGTCTTGAATGTATCTTGAATTTGTCCCATTTCTTCTAGATTATCAATTTCATTGGACAATAGTTGTTCATTGTAACCTCTAATGGTTTTTATAGGTCAGCATATTGGTTGTAATGCCCCCTTTTCGTTCCTGATTTTATTTGAGCCTTGTCTCTTCTTTTAGTAGCTGAGGTGCAGGTTTGTCTATCTTGTTTATCTCTTCTAAGGACCAAGTCTGTTTCATCGATGGTTTTTGTATTTTTTTAAATCTCATATCATTTATTTATACACTGATATTTATTATTTCTTTCTTTCTCCAAATTTGGGGCTTGGTTTCTTACTATTTTTCTGGATCCTTTAGGTACAGTGGTATGTTATATATTCTATTTTGTTGTGGTGATGCTGGTTGTAGTTACTAATTGCTATAAGCATCCCTTTAGTACTATTTTGTTGTATTAGATGCGCTTTGGTGAGTTGCGTCTCCATTTTAATTTCTTTCAAGAACTTTTAAAATTTCTTTGTTGCTTGCTTTCTTGTTCAAAAACAACACTTTTAGCCATGTGTAGTGGAGCCCTCCTGTAATCCCAGTGACTCAGTAGGCTTTGGCCGGAGGATCACAAGTTCAAGACCAACCTTGGCAACTTAGTGAGACTGTTTCAATATTAAAAATTCTTTAAAAAAGGTTGGGGATATACCTCAGTGGTATGGTACTCCTGAGTTTCATCCCCATTACCAGGAACATAGAAACAACACATTAATTTCCATGTGTTTGGATAGTTTCCAAAGTTTTTCTTATTGATTTCTATTTGTTGTTGATTTCTTGTCATTGATTTATATTTATTGTGTTGTAGTAGGAAAAATTATTTGACTAAATTCTAACTTTTTATTTATTGAGATTTGTTTTGCTGCCTGTTGTATCATCTGTGCTGGAAAATGTTTCATGTTCTCAAAATATTTTCATCTGTGCTGTGAGAAAAACATGTACTTGGCACTGTTGGGTAGAAAGTTCTCTAAATATCTCTTAGGTGTATTTGGCCCAAGTTGCAATTTATGCTATTGCTTGATTTTCTATCTGGATGATCTGTCCATTGCTGGAAATGGGTATTAAAGTTTTCAGATTTACTTGTAAGAATTTGTCTCTCCCTTCAGGTGTGTTACTGTATCCTTTATATATTTTTTTTCTCCGATATTGAGTGTGTATACATTTAGAATTGTCACTTCTTACACTGAAATTATATAATTATATAATGATCTAGTTTCTTTTCATTGCTTTGGATTTGAAGTCTGTTGCATGGAATATTGTATTCCATCTCTTCACTGTCAATTTCTGTGAGTTCTTACAAGTGAAGTGAGTTTCTCCTAAGCTAAATACACAGGAGTCTAATTTTATACATTTAGTCCCTTAGTGTCTTTTAATTGGGTCATTTTTTCCATTTGCAATCAAGATAATTATTGATTAGGAAGGCCTTACTACAGTCATTATGTAACCTGTTTTCTAGTTTTAATTGTAGCTTCTTTTTCTTTCTCTTGTAGTCTTTTTTGATGCTTCAGTGAATTACTCTAGCAAGTAGGGTTTTATTTCTTGCTAATAATTTATTTTTTATGTCAAAGATTTTTTTCTTTTGGCAATGAATTGGCTTACAAAATTTATCTTAAATTACAACAAGTTCTTTTACTTATAGTATCTTGCCATGATTGTAAAAAACAGAAACAAATACAGAAAAGAAAAAAAGAAATTATACTAATAAGGAAACTGTGATTGAACTCCATTTCTCCTCAAATTTTGAATTCTCAATATCTGTTTTGCATCTTTCTATATTGCCTCTCTTTTAACACATCAATGTATTATTATTTCTAATTGTTTTTATTTTTATTGTTCCTGCAGGAGGTGTGGATGTTTTACATGTCACATTTACAGTTCTAGAGCACTCTAAACTTGTTTGTATAATTACTCTTTTTTTGGGGGGGCAGGTATTGAACTCAGGGGCACTCAACCACTGAGCCATATCCAAGCACTTTTTAATATTTTACTTAGAGACAGGGTATCACTGAGTTGCTTAGTGCCTCACCATTGCTGAGGCTGGCTTTGAAATTGCACTCCTCCTGCCTCAGCCTCCAGAGCTGCTGAGATTACAGGTATGTATCACTGCACCTGGCTGCATAATTACTCTTAACAATGAGTCTTACATTTCTTTTTTCTTCTCACTCATTAAAGTATTTTTCAATCTGAAGGATTTTGTTAGCTTTTTTTTTTTTTTTTTTGTAAAATAAGTCTGGTGGAGATAGATTCCTTCAGCTTTCATTTCTGGGCATGTCTTCATAATTCCTTTATTTCTAAAGTATCACTTTACTGAGTACAGTTTTCTTGGTTCAGTTTTATTCCATCAGTACTGTGAAAAATCTCACAGTAGTCTCTCCTGGCCTATCAGGTTTCTGCTGAGCCATGTGTAGTCAGTTGACATGGGACATCCTTTTGTTTTATTTGTATGTTTCTCTTGCTGCCTTGATAATTTTCTCTTTATATTTCAGCCATGGAAGCTTGATTATAACATATCCCGTGGTAGATTTTATTGAGCTAAATCTGACTGGTGAATTTAGACACTCCTATTCCTTTTCTCTTTTTGTCCTCAACAATATGTTTTCAAAATGCAAGGCAAGCACTCTACCAACTGAGCTACATCCTCAGCCCTGACCTGACTCATTTTTAATTATGTTTGCTCTATCTTGTTTTTGATACCTTTTACCACATTTCCAATTTAGCTGATTTTATTTTTCAATTCAAGAATTTGTTTGTTTGGAATTGCTTACATCCTTTTGTTAAATTTCTCTGTTAGAGTAATGAAATATATCTATTTTCTTCAGGTTCACTGTTTCCTTAAAGTACTTTTTTTTTCCTCTCCAGAACTCTTTCATAGTGGTTATTGTCTGGTCAGTTTGCAGTTATTGTGCAGCATCTTCTGGACATTGAATGATTGGGTATTTATTTTACTTTTTCTAATCTGGTTTTGTTTGTTGGCACAAACAAAAACTTTCCAGAAATTCTGAGCACGTAGTAACTTCCACTATTTTAGTACTAAATGGCACCAGTTCCAGAATTTCTAGGAGTCTGCTGTTGGTGTGCTGTCACTATTTTAGAATTGTAGGGAAATCCAGAGCCAAATTCACTGTTGATGCATTGTCCAGAAAGAAACAGAAAAGTACTTAGTGTATTATGTTCCACAAGCTACTCTACCTGTGGCCCATATTTGTTGTCCATATTTACCAACTTGTGGTCAGACACTAGGATTCTGCATAGCTCTGGGAATTATAACAGTTAATGGGCCAGCTCCAGGATCCTATGCCATAATTGTGGTTACCAATCCTGCCAATCTTGTGTCATACTTTAAGCCCTAGAGCTGTTTTAGAGGCTTTGTCCACAGGCAGGCCTGGGGATAGGGCCTGTCGGTTTTACAACCCCAGTACCAAGCTCCAGGGCAAAGTCATGTTTAACACCCTCCCCTACCTGCTTCAGAATGGGTTTTGAACCATGCTATGCTGCTGGAGGTTGCGGTAGTATTGGCGAAGGCAGCCCGTTGGCCACTTAGGCTGATGCTAATTTGGGTCACATCTATGTTTCACAGTTGCAAAAAACTGCACAGTCTCAAGGGCCCAAGCCATAGGTAGCCATGTTGCAGACCAAAACAAATCTGTTATACAAGAGTTCAGGACTATGCCTGGTGCCAGGGCAGTTCTAGAGCCTGTCTATAAAGACTGGCCTGGAGATAACTATGTTGCCATAGGTTTCGGGACAAATGGTGAAGATAGTACTTTTGACTAATCTAGCACTTAAGGAGATTGTGCCTAAGTTTCAGGTTGGGGGGCATGTAGGTTTAGGAGGATGGAGGCATCCTTGCCATTTAAATGATGGAACTGATGCAGGCTTAAACTTAGGTGTGTCTCACTGGCACACAAGTCTCTACCTGATGAATAGTTTAAAGGTGCTCTCAATGAGCTCGGGCATGCATATAAGTTTCTACTGGGTGCTATATTTTACTGTGGTGGTCCTGGAACTGGGCTCTAAGATAAAGCCCTTGTGCCCTGATACCAAGAAGGTAAAGTCTTGCTCCCCACTATGCTACCTGTCAAAGTTTGAAGTATTGGTGGAGGCAGTCAGACATGTGGCCCAATATAGTTCTAACAGCTCTGTCCGTGTGTATTGGTCTGATGGTAGGCTTTATAGAGCATTGCCCAGCCACTGGGTGTCAATATTGCAGACCTGATACTGTTTTAAGTCTAAAGCCTGCACTTAATTCTCCCTCCTTCCTTCAAGTAAGAAGGAGTTCTTTCTGTGTCAGGCTGCTTGGGTGATGCAGGAATCTCTATCTGCCTTCTTCTATTGTGTTTTCATAACATTTTGTTAATGCAGTGTAAATGAAGGCACTCTGGTCTCCCATCTGATACGCTTAGCTTTGGGAGTAGTTTGTTCATGAATAGCTGTTCAACTTGGCCTCTTTTTGTGGAGATGATGACAGGATGATTTGACTCAGCCACCACTTTGTACTACCCACCATCTCTGATGGTTTACTCTTGCTTTTACTGAAATGCTTGTCCAAATGCTAAAATATGGGTTTGCTTCTCAATGTAACTAATTCCTAACTTTAAAATTACTGCTGTTTCATATTAGCTATTTATTATACTTATATATTATAATATGTTTAGTCATAAATGAAAAACTTTTGTGAACATAATATATGTAACACGGGGAGAAATTCAATAAAGCTCTATTTTTTTTACTATTTTTCTAATATAACAATTTTTCTAATATTAACTATTTAGTTATAAAGGTGCAAAATGGACTCTGATCACTATTCTTTCCATGATGTAATGTGTGAAATTTTAATGCGTTTAAAAATTGTTTTAACCTCTGAGTTTGAGGTACTCATATTGGAAGGCAAGGAGCAACTACTGGCAAAATCAAATATATATTTTAAAAAAGGATATTGCACTCAAGCAAGCAGCTTTTATGTTAATCCTTCAATTTTTATCAAAATTTGTCCCTTTCTAAAACGATTCTACTCAACTCACCCTATTCATTAACATGAACTGTATGAAGGACATATGTCTCTTAGGAAACCAATAATACCTCTGACTCTAGATAAAATTTCATCTCAATGAAGAGATTTGATGGGCTGGAGTGTCTAAAACATGGGTTGTAGGTGGGAAGGTCTCATTTTAATTATTTGGAAATAACTCTATCTAAAAGTTTTGAAGTGGAAATTTTACAACTTATTGCGGTCACCTTCATCTTTCACATATTAATTGAAATTATTATTTTTCTCACTTGTCTTTAAGCATATAGAAAACGAACACTTCAAGGATCTTGTTAAGCATACTCCAGTACTTAACTATAATATAATTTCACAGTGCCTGAAGAATGTATCAGTAAAATAATTCAGTTATAAAAAAGTTACATCATACAAGTTATAAAGATTTAAATCAAACAAAAATCATCTCATTCCAATTAATGCTTTCTTAATGGTAGTAGATAATTGAGATCTGCTCATTTTAAAGTTAAAGATATCATTTCCTTATTGAAGAGCTGTCAGGAATGAGTTCAGAGAAAAATTATATAAGCCGTGTACTCCATGGTTTGCCTCCATACATGAATAAAACTGTTAAAATTAAGCAAATTGAAATTTTCTATCAAATTTGGAATATTAAATAATATTTATCATTCTTGCAATTATTAAAGTGCCAATATGTTACATATAGAAAAATATTCTCATCATTTTTGTCTACATTATTCTTGCTTATTTCTGTTTACTTTGCTATCTAAAATACATTCCAAGAAGAGGAAATATCTTTCCAACATACCATTAAAAGTAACAAAATAATCATTTTAAATCGGATAACAATATGGTCCCAAATTTGTCTTTTGACAGTACAAAAGAAATTATGCATTTGTGGGACTGAGGTGGCACAGTGGTAGAGCCCTTGACTAGCATGCATGAGGCACTGGGTTCAATTCTCAGCACCATATAAATAAAATAGAGGTTCATTGACAACTAAAAATTTTTATTTTTAAATTATACATTTGGGTTTGAAATGCTATAGTTTAAAAATAATATATTCTCTGATATTCAAAAATTCCCTTTTAAAAAATTATATATGTATTTTAGTGTTCTAGGTCACTCAAACCCAAAAGATTACAGATTGACTCTGTAAGAAGCTAAGATATCCAGTTACAAGTTTATGCTACCATAAAAATAAATGTCAAATTGAAATATTTGAGGTAGAATATTACAAAGTCAACCTTGAATGACGGTGTTAAAATAAATGGACATTTTTTTGTCATGGCTCACCATTATGAATCTATACATGATGCTTGCAACTATAATAAAGTTATTTGTCCATGTAACCCCTTTCTGATTATGACATATAAAAATAATAGTAGGTAAAATATTATTTAATAAAAAGGTGTTTTGTTGTATTTGTTACCTTTTAATTAATTATCTATAATTAAAAGTTCTTAATTTTAATTCAATACTATAAGAGGTGAAAGTGCCTTAAAATTCAAAATATTTTCAAGTTATGAAATAAAAACTATGAAATATATTCAACATTAAGTTAATTATATATATGAAATATTTATACATACATGTACATTTAGATATGTATGCATAGATAGGTGTATGATTAATATAATTATGAGAAAATCATAGAATTTCTATTTATAACTTCTTGTCTTTCAAATAACATTTGTCCAATTTGGGCAAATGAAATTATAATTTGTCTTTGATTTCACTTTTAAAAACTTTTATTAAAATGTAAGGAGAGAGTTCCCCTCCAGAATTCCTGCAAACCAGCAGGAGCCACAGAGGGCCCTGTCTGCCCTCAGGAAACTTCACAGTTGTCCAGCCAAAGGGAGACCAAGTACTGCTTCTTCTAGTCACTGGGGAGCCCAAATTCAGGGTAAGATTTGCTCCAGAGACACCAGTACAAGGCAGCCTGGGCCCACTACCTCTGCCATCAACTTTAGTGGCAATAGTGCCCATCTGGGGACACTGGGGGAATAGAAGTAGCTCCAAGGTGAGACACAGGTAATCTGGAGTGTCAATACAAAATTATAGAATAGAAGCCACAATACCTCAGATTGGTATTTCAAGAAAGAAGATACACAATCAACATGAAAAAACAAGGGAAGAAAGTGCCCCAAATAAACCTCGATACCACTGTAACAGAATACATTGACAACATAGTTGATGAAATGTCAGAGAAAGAATTCAGAATATACATAATTAAAATGATTAGCAAATTAAAGAATGACATAAGTGAGCAATTACAGGCAAAAATTAATCAATCCATCAAAGACATAGGAGAGCAAATAAAAGCAGCCTTTGATCATTCTAACAGTGAGATAAGAAAGCAATTACAAGTAGCAAAAGATTACTTTAAGAAAGAGCTAGAGATCATAAAAAAAATCAATCAGAAATTCTTGAAATGAAGGAAACAATAAAACAAATAAAACACTCAGTAGAAAGCATCAACAGCAGACTAGATCACCTGGAAAACAGAACCTCAGATAATGAAGACAAGATATACAATCTTGAAAATAAACTTGACCATACAGTGAAGATGGTAAAAAATCATGAACAGAACATACAAGAAATATGGAACTGCATCAAAAGACCAAATCTAAGATTTATTGGGATAGAAGAAGGTGCAGAATTTCAAACCAAAGGAATGCACAATCTCTTCAATGAAATAATATCAGAAAATTTCCCAAATATGAAAAATGAAGTGGAAAATCAAATACAAGAGGCTTATACAACACCAAATGTACAAAATTTCAACAGATCTACACCAAGGCACATGATAATGAAAATGCCCAACATACAGAATAAAGATAGAATTTTAAAGGCCCCAAGAGAGAAAAACCAGATTACATATAAGGGGAGACCAATTAGTATCCCAGCAGATTTTTCAACCCAGACCCTAAAAGCCAGATAATGAAACAACATATTCCAAGCTCTGATGGAAAATGAATGCCAACTAAGAATCCTATATCTAGCAAAATTGAGCTTCATATTTGATGATGAAATAAAAGTCTTCCATGATAAACAAAAGTTAAAAGAATTTACAGCAAGAAAGCCTGCACTACACAGCATTCTTGGCAAAATATTCCATGAGGAGGAAATAATAACCAACAATGAAAATTTACAAAGAGAGGAACTACACTAAAGAGACACAATTTAAAAGAGATAACAACTCAAGGTGAAATCCTAAAACAAACCAAATGACTGGAATTACAAATCATATTTCACTAATAACCCTGAATGTAAATGGCCTAAATGCACCAATTAAAAGACATAGACTGACAGACTGGGTTAAAAAAAATGACCCAACAACATTGTGCCTTCAAGAGACTCATCTCACAGGAAAAGACATCCACAGACTGAAAGTGAAAGGGTAGGAAAAAACATCACTCACATGGACCCCTCCAACAAGCAGGAGTTTTCATCCTAATATCAAATAAAGTGGATTTCAAACCAAAGATGGTGAAAAGAGATAAAGAAAGTCATTTCATATTTCTTAAGGGAATCATACATCAACAAGACATAACAATCATAAATATCTATGCCCCAAATAATGGGGCTTCTACATATATCAAGAAAATCCTTCTCAAATACAAGAATCAAATAAATCAAAACACAATCATACTTGGAGACTTTAACACAGCTCTCAAACCATGGGATAGATCTCCCAAACAAAAACTTAATAAAGAAACCATAGACCTCAATGAAACTATCAATAATTTAGACTTAACAGACATATATAGAGTGTTCCATCCATCAATGAGCAAATACACCTTCAGCAGCACATGGATCCTTTTCCAAAATAGATCATATGTTATGTCACAAAGCCAGTCTTAGCAAATACAAAAAAACAGAGATTCTAACCTGCATCCTATCTGACAACAAAGGAATAAAATCACAAATCAATGACAGATTAAAAAACAGAAATACTCCATCACCTGAAAACTAAATAATATGCTATTGAATGATGCATGGATAACAGAAGACATCAGGGAAGAGATAAAAAAAATTCTTAGAGACAAATGAAAACTCTGATACAATATATCAAAATCTCTGGAATACCATGAAGGCAGTGCTAAGAGGAAAGTTCATAGCACTAAGCTCATTCATTAGAAGAAGTAAAAGCCAACAAGTAAATGAATTGACTCTGTCTCAAAGCCTTAGAAAAGGAAGAACAAATTAACACCCAAAGAACTAGAAGACAAGAAATAATCAAAATTAGGGTTGAAATCAATTAAATTGAAACAAAAGAAACTATTCCAAAAATTGACAAACCAAAAGCAGGTTCTTTGAAAAAATAAACAAAATTGACAAACCCTTAGCCACCCTAATGAAAAGAAAGAGGGAGAAAACCCAAATTACTAAATGTCGTGATGAAAAAGGACATATCATGACAAACACTACTGAAATACAGAGGATAATTAGAAACTCTTTTGAAAATTTATACTCCAGTAAAATAGAAAACCCTGAAGACACCGACAAATTTCTAGAGGCATATGACCTACCCAAACTGAACCAAGAGGACATACACAACTTAAACAGATCAATTTCAAGCAAGGAAATAGAAAATGCCATCAAGAGCCTGCCAACCAAAAATAGCCCAGGTCCAAGTGTATTCTCAGCTGAGTTCTACAAGACCTCCAAAGAAGAATTAATACCAATACTCCTCCAACTATTTCATGTAATAGAAAAGGGGGAAACCCTTCCAAACTCATTTTATGAAGCAAATATCACCCTGATTCCAAAACCAGACAGAGACACATCAAAGAAAGAAAACTTCAGACCAATATCACTGATTTTAACATAGATGCAAAAATTGTCAATAAAATTCTGGCAAATTGCATACAAAAACATATCAAAAAATAGAGCACCATGATCAAGTGGGGTTCATCCCAGGGATGCAAGTTAGGTTCACCATATGGAAATCAATTAACATAATACATCTCTTCAATAGACTTAAAGATAAGAGTCATATGATTTTATCAATTGATGCAGAGAAAGCATTTGACAAAATACAGCACCATTTTATGTTTAAAACACTAGAAAAACTAGGGATAGTAGGAACATACCTCAACTTTGTAAAAGCTATCTATGCTAAACCCAAGGCCAACATCATCCTAAATGGAGAAAAATGGTAAGCATTCCCTCTAAAAACGGGAACTAGACAGGGATGCCCTCTTTCACCACTGCTGTTCAACACAGTCCTTGAAACACTAGCCAGAGCAATTAGACAGATGAAAGAAATTAAAGGGATACAAATAGAAAAGAAGAACTCAAACTATCATTATTTGCAGATGACATGATTCTATAATTAGAGGATCCAAAAAATTCTACCAAAAAACTTTTAGAATTAATAAATGATTTAAGCAAAGTAGCAGGATATAAAATCAACACCCACAAATCAATTGCATTTCTATACATCAGTGATAAGCCCTCTAAAAGAGAAATTAGGAAAACTAAACCATTCACAATGACCTCAAAAAAAGATAAAATACCTAGGAATCAATTTAACCAAAAAAGTGAAAGACCACTACAATGCAAACTACAAGACACTGAAGAAAGAAATTGAAGAAGACCTTAGAAGATGGAAAAATCTTTCATGGTCCCAGATAGGCAGAATCAATATTGTTAAAATGGCCATATCACCCAAAGTGCTATATCGACTCAATGCAATCCCAATTAAAATCCCAATGCCATTCCTTATATAAATAGAAAAGGCAATCATGAAATTCATTTGGAAGAATAAGAGACCCAGAATAGACAAAGCAATCCTTAGCAAGGAGAGTGAAGTTGGAGTCATCACAATATCAGACCTTACATTATACTACAAAGCTATAGTAACAAAAATGGCATGGTACTGGCACCAAAATAGACATGTAGACCAATGGTATAGAATAGAAGACACAGAGATGAACCTACTTAAATACAGTTACCTTATACTAGATAAAGGAGCCAAACACGTACACTGGAGAAAAAATAGCCTCTTCAACATATGGTGCTGGGAAAACTGGAAATCCATATGCAGCAAAACAAAACTAAACCCCTATCTCTCACCATGCACAGAATTCAAATCAAAGTGGGTCAAGGACTTGGGAGTCAGACCAGAGACCCAATGCCTAATAGAAGGAAAAATAGGCCCAAATCTTCATTATGTTTAATTAGGACCATACTTCCTTAACAAGATTCCTATAGCACAAGAAGTAAAATCAAGAATCAACAAATGGGAGGGATTCAAACTAAAAAGCTTCTTCTCAGCAAAAGAAATAATCAATGAAGTGAACAGAGAGCCGACATGCTGGGAACAAATCTTTGCCACACACACATCTAATAGAACATAAATCTCCAGGATATATAAAGAACTCAAAAAACTTATCACCAAAAAATCTAACAACCCAATCAATAAATGGGCCAAAGAGCTGAACACAAACTTCGCAGAAGAAGATATACAATCCATCAACAGACATATGAAAAAATGTTCAACATCTCTAGCAATCAGAGAAATGCAAATCAAAACTACCCTAAGATTTCATCTCACGCCAGTCAGAATGGTAATTATCAAGAATACAAGCAACAATAAGTGTTGGCATGGTTGTGGGGAAAAAGGCACGCTCATACATTGCTGGTGGAACTGCAAATTGGTACAACCAATCTGGAAAGCAGTGTGGAGATTCCTTAGAAAACTTGGAATGAAACCACCATTTGCACTTGCTATCCCCCTCCTCCGTCCATACCAAGAAGACTTAAAAATAGCATACTACAGAGACGCAGCCACTTCAATGTTTATGGCAGTTCAATTTACGATAGCTAAACTGTGGAACCAACCTAGATGCCCTTCGATAGATGAATGGATAAAGAAGCTGTGGTATATATACACAATGGAATATTACTCGCAATGGAATATTAAAAGAGAATAAAATTATGGCATTTGCAGGTAAATGGATGGAGTTGGAGAATATCATGCTAAATGAAGTAAGTTAATCTCAGAAAACCAAATGTTGAATGTACTCGTTGATAAATGGATGCTGATCCATAATGTGAGGAAGGACATGGGAACAATGGAGGAACTCTCTGTTCACAGGGGTGTAAGGGGGAAGGGGGCATGTGGACAGTAAAGGTGGTGGAATATGATGGTCATCATAGCTCTAGCTTTATGTATGACTGCATGTATGTTGTGATTATATATCAGTTACAACCAGAGAAATGAAATGTTATCCTCTAAAAAATAATAATAATAATAATAAAATTTTAAAATTTGGAAAAAAATAGTAATTAATGCCATTACCTGAAATAAATATTTTAACTGATATATATGGAGAGAGAGAGAGAGAGAGAGAGATGAGAGAGAACTTAAGCCAGGCACGGTGGCATACACCTGTAATCCCAGCACTTAGGGAGGCTGAGACAGGAGAATCACGAGTTCAAAGCCAGCCTCAGCAATGGTGAGGTGCTAAGCAACTCAGTGAGACCCTGTCTCTACATAAAACACAAAATAGGGCTGTGGATGTGGTTCAGTGGTCGAGTGCCCCTGAGTTCAAGCCCCAGTACCAAAAAAGAAAAAAAAAATAAGAACTTAAAAGCTGTTTTCAATTTTATTACCACATATCATATTGGCTATTAATATGATAACTCCTACATTGAAACATGAATAAGTTTAGGTAGCATGTATTAGCAGAAATGTTAAAAACATGCACTAGTAAAAGTCACATCTTTATTTCCTATAAATTTACTAACTGAATTATTTGTGAAAAGTTAGAATTTAGAATTAAGTTGTACCTTAGTAATTTAATGATGACATGTGTTCCTGGCAATTTTATGTCAACTAGACTTAAATAATATCCAGATAGCTGGTCAGATACTATTTCTGGATTTCAGTGAGGGGGTTTCATGAAGAGATTAGCATATGAATCAGTAAAATGAGTAAAGAAGCTCTGTTCTCACGAAAGTAGTTAAGCATCCCCAATTCCTTGAGAGCTCAGAGAGAAGAAAAATGTGTAGAAATGACAAATTTCTCTCTATCTGTCTCCCTCTGACTCTTGCTCTTTTTCTGTCTCCCTTTGACCATGGATATACATCTTCTTCTGACCTTGGATATCAGAGATACTCGTTTTTAGGTCTTCAGACATAGGTCTTAAACTAACAGCCCTCTCATTTTTTTTTTTTTTCCAGACTAATCAGACTAATCACTCCACTGGTTTTCCTGGATCTCCAGTTTTCTGATGGCACATCATGCACTTCTTGATCTCTATAATCATCTAAGCCAAATCATCTAAGTCAATAATAAATATGACTATATATATGTAATATATATAAATAAAATATGATTATATTTATATATGATTATACATATTCAGAATACAGAGTATGCGTGTGTTTATATAAATATGTGTGTGTGTGTATGTGTGTGTGTGTGTGTATATATATGCTGTGGATTCTATTTTTTTTCTGAAGAATCCAGACTAACCTCAAATAGTAGAGAATTTGGAGGTTTCTTTTGTGCTCCTTTAGCCATTTTGGCCCTCAAAAATTCTTCATGGAAGAGAACATGAAGCCTTTACAAAATTACATTAGATCACAGTAATATTTGTAAATATTAATTAAGCTAAATTACTAAATCTTTACGTTTTAGTCACCAAAAACAAGAAGTATTAGCAAGTATGGCATATTTTATTCCCTGAGAACTTTTTACTTTGTAAACCATTTTAAGCATTACTTTTTCTTTTTCTTTATTTTTTTATTTTTTTGTACCAACGATTAAACCCAGGGATAACCCTGGGCCACATCCCAAGCCTTTTAAACATTTTACTTTGAGACAGTCTTACTAAGTTACTTAGAACCTTGCTAAATTGCTGAGGCTGGCTTTGAACTCATGATCCTTCTGTCTCAGCTTCCCGAGGGCTGGGATTATAGGCATGAGCCACTGCTCCCAGCTTGAGCATTACTTTTTGATACTGTGATAGTGAGGAACAGAGAAAAGAAGTCATTGCTGTGTTACCAGAAATAACTCAATCCTATTTCTAGGACCATTAATCAAAGTGTGATCCTTTGAAATTTGCATAATCACTGAATATCACTTTGTGTATTTTGGAAAACAAGATTAATTCCTAATTTTCAGGTTACTGTAACCAAATTCAATATATTATGTATAGTAGAGTACTCAAAAGCCTTGAAATATTATATTTGTATCATTGTATCTTTATCTCAAATGAAGTATATGGTCTTGCCTTAAGGTATAAAAAGGATATAATTTGCAAATTGCCTAAAATAAAAAAATCTATAGGTATTATAATTATTGTAACAGTGACACAATTTTAAATAACTTTTTATTATTAAAACTGAGCATCAGAAGGCTTCCTAGATTGATTTAGCTACCATTTGAAGATGGTAATTCAATTTCTTGTACTTAAGAAGAGTTGGTAATGTGACAAGAGATGTCACAAGAAAGGGAGACTCACTCTAAAGACTTACTCAGATAATACTCTACTTAATATTACCTGTTAATCCATTATTATATCTGATGGAATCAATTGAAGTGTTAATGTTTTCCCTAATCAGATAGAAAATGAAAAGCACATTGAAAGACAGCATAAATGGTGGTATGCAAAATTGTATTCCTTATCAGAACTTCTTTATTTTCTCTTGACACATATTGCATCTGAATGAATGTGTTCAAAATGATACCACCACATCAATTCTATTTGTAAAATATTATTTGGCAATATTCTAAGTAATTAAAAAGTGAGGAAAAATCACTTCAAATGTTGTGCTTTCATTTACTTATGATTTATTGAAATTATTGAATGACTCCTGAAATTATTTGAAGACATTTTTTATTTGTTCTGTTTAGATATACATGACAGTAAAGTATATTTTGACATGTTTATACAAGCATGGGGTACATCTTATTCTAAGTAGAATCCCAGCCTTGTGGTTGTAACATGATGTGGGGATTCACTCTGGTGTATTTTTATATGTATATAAGAAAGCTAAATAGATTCCTTTCACTGTCTTTTCTATTTCTGCCTCCACGTTCTTGCCTTTATTCCTTTTGTCTAATATACTGAACTTCTGTTATTTCCCCTCTTATTGTGTGTTAGTGTCCACATACCAGAGAGCACATTTGACCTTGGGTTTTTGGGATTGGCTTATTTCACTTAACGTAATAGTCTTCCGATCCATCAATTTTTTTGGTAAATGTCATAAAGTTATTCTTTTTATGGCTGAATAATATTCTATTGTGCATTTATACCATATTTTTTTATTCATTCATCCACTGAAGGGCACCTAGATTGGTTCCATAGCTTAGCTACTGTAAATTGAGCTGCTATAAACATTGTTGTAGATATGTCACTGTAGAATGCTCATTTTAAGTCCTTTGGGTATATACTGAGGAGTGGGGTAACTGGGTTAAATGGTTAAACTTGGTTCCATTCCAAGTTTTCTGAGGTATCTCTGTATTGCTTACCAGAGAGGTTGCACAAATTTGCAGTCCCACCAGCAATGTATGAGTGTACCCCTTTTCCTCACATCTTCACCAACAATTATTCTTACTTGTATTCTTGATTGTTGGCACTTTAACTGGAGTGAGATGAAGTCTCAGTGTAGTTTTAGTTTGCACGTCTTTAATTGCTAGAGATACAGAATATTTTTTCATATATTTGTTGACTACTCATTTGTTTGGTGAAGTGGATGACATCATTCTTTGTAGTTGATTAGTTGTCAAAGAAAGAAATAACATATAGTCTTTAAAATTCATTTTATGAAATAAAGTATTTGATTTTCTGCATTTAAGAAAAATTTGAATGAGCTAACGATGTAAACTTAATGACTGTAGAAGAATTCACTAACACATTTATGTAGGCGTGGTGTGAATATGAAATTATTAAGAAAGTAAGAAATGCCATGCAAGATAACAGGTGCCATATCCTGGATTTGTCTTTCAACACTGGTGATCATTTAATAAAAACAAAATAGAGCTACATAATGATTCTCAACCCAAAGATTCAAACACAAGTACATCAAGAAATATGAAAGATTTTATATTATCTTTCAAAAATGTCTGAAAATAAAAATTTACAATATGACTTTTCAAGACTATATATGAGTCATGCTTAAAATATTTTCTAATATTGATTATATAAATCAATACAGATTATGTATAAATATACATAAAATTGTATATGAGATATATATACTAAAATCACATTGTTAACTTCAGTAAAATAATTTTAAATAAGGTTGGTCACCTGGCAGTAGTCTGTTGCATAAATATTTTGGCAAACTAGTAACACCATTTTAGAAATGCAAAGTCTAATGGATAGACTACTAAAAATGCTAAAAATTCTATCTAGTATTTACAAGTTTGAGGTGGAGGGTTGGAGGTTTGGTAATGTAAGTAGATACAAGAAGAGACCACAGAGAAATGCGTATGAGGTAGTCAATTATGATAGGCAAAAAAGCAGCAAATGTACATTCCAGTGGTTTTTTTTGGGGGGGGGTGAATTAACAACAAATACTAGTTTCTTCATTTCAAATGTATACCGGTGTATGAAGTATTCAAAAAATGCATAAAAATGGACATATTTTATACTTTCACAGGCATGTTTTACTTGTTAAGTATTCCATACTTTCAGTTGACTCCTAATTTTGATCTTAAATTTGATAACTAAACCACCCAAGAACATTAAGGGCAGATCAATAAAAATGACAGAATTTATCTTTCAGAAGTATGCATAATTTTAGCTAACATCTGGAGTGGCTTTGCTTTAGGACTTTGAGATAATGTTTTATAGCATTAAGGATTTACAATGTTTCCATTTATTTTATTTGCAATATTTTAAATTTCATTTTTACTTGTAAGAGTTTTGCTTTCTTTTTTCACCTTTACTAATAATATATAATTAACAGAAAATTATATATATTCAAGGAGTACAGAGTGATCTTATGTTACAAAATGATTACCACAATCAAGCTAATTAACATAGCACTCACCCCATATATTTATGTGTAATAATTTGTATAAAACATGTTTCCATGAAAGTCCAAATAAAATGCTTTTTCATATGTATTCTCATCCCCATAAAAGTTTTGATAAAACAATGTTAGTACAGAAGTGTTATTATCTAATGTGCTTTTTGATTATAAAACATAATTCATAATAGATTTTATAAAACTACAAACATTTCAAATAATTGTGATTACCCTATGTTCAAGTATTTCCTAATAATGACCTACTTATATTATTTTATAATTACTTTCTTACTCATGTTTGTGAAACATTTAATAATAAATTCCCCATTAGAAAAAAAAGGAAAACATGATGATGCTTTTCACAGTAACAAATTCTTTCTAACATCTTCAGGCCTTGATTTTATTATTATTATTTTTAATGATGTAAGTGGAACTGTTTGTGTTTTTGTCTGGCCACATTTTATAAAACAGCCATCACTAAAATTATTGTAAGAACTTTCAGAAACCAGAGAAAATACTGTTAAAATGGACAAAGTTTCTCTTTCAGTCAGCCATTCATTCAAAAATTTTAATTGTGTTATTTTTTAGTGAAACTTCTGTATAACTTGAGACACGGTAATAAGCAAATAGCTTCCTACTTAGCTACAATTCTCATGAAGAACTTAATTTTTAAAAAGCACTTAGAATCACAGTATATATTATGAAGAAAATTTTATGGGAAAAATGTAAGAACTAGAAAAAAGAAATACTTCTTTAAAGAGCGTAGTCAGTGAGGCAACAAAGATAAACTAATGTGTGATAAGATGCATGTGGATATAAAAACTGAGTTCTGTGTCTGTTAAGAGAAGAATGTTCTGGGTTCAGGAATAGCAGATACGGGGGACTGAAGCTCATATGCCTGGATTAAAGTGACTGTGGATAAGAAATACAGTTTTCAGAGAGATACTAAAACCCTGGAAAATCTTTTGTGATAAATTCAAATTTAAGAGATTGATACTTCAGAAAGTTTGAATAAAATACAAAGCCATTTGAGAGATTTTGTCAGAAGCATGACTATAAAAATCATCTTTCTAACTGCTGTTGGTAATGGACAGGGTAAAGGAATGCAGAAGCATGGATTGCAGCTTATAGGCTATAGGACAATCTGGTAAAGAGGTAATGGTGGTTTGCATCCAGGTATTGAAACAGTGTGTTGAGAAGCATTTGTGTCTGATATGTTTTGATGGTAAAACAAATGGGATTTCCTGATAAATTTGCTGTCTGGTGTGGTCAAAGGATAAAAAGTCAAGAATGGCTGCAAAGAAATTTGTCTAAGCAACTAGAAAACATGGAGTTTTTGCTTACTGAGAAGAATGTCAAGGAGCTAGTTTTGAAGGAAAAATAAGAAAATTAATTTTGTCTTATTAAATTTGATATATCTATTAGAAATTAAAGAACATGTGTCATGTGTTTTAAGATATATCAGACATCTCTGTATATAAACCTACTCTGTGTGTGTGTGTGTGTGTGTGTGTGTGTGTGTGTGTGAGATACAATTTGTAAATAATAAATTCAGATGCAGAGTATCTTGAGACTTGAGCTTGTCAATTCAAATTAAAAATTTGTGGTAGTAGTAAGGAGGTAAAATGAAAGTGGAATCAAAATAAGCAGTATATAAGGGAGGAATAAAATTTGGAGTGCTTTTGGTAGAAAAGAAGTCAGTTGAGGGAGGAATAATTGATGGATTCAATTGATCACTATTGGATACTATTGATCACTAAAATGAACTGTGGCACATCCATAAAATGGAATCTTATTCAAAGCTGAAAAGAAATGAACTTGCTACCTAACCATGAAAACATAGGGAAGAAACTTATAGTAAAAAGCCCATCTGAAAAGGACACATACCGCATGATTTCAACTATATGACATCTTATAAAAAACACAAATATGGATATAGTAAAAATATCAGTGATTTCCAGAGAGAGATGAATATGTAGACTACATAGCACTTATAGGGCAGTAAAAACACTATGTATTAACTTTTCTTTACTATGATAAATGTAGGGAAGGAAAGATTTATTTTGGATTTATTTTGATTCATGATTTCAGTGATTTTAGTCCATGATTGATTTTAGGCCTGAGGCCAGGCAGAATATCATGGCAGAAGGGCCTGGTGGAGGAAAGATTTTCACTTGATGGCAAGCAGGAATGAGAGAGAGAGAGAGAGAGAGAGGAAACAAAGAAGGGGTCAAGGATAAAATATACCAGGCCAGTGTATACTCCAGTGACAGTTTCCCCCAATTAGACTCTACTGCCTATACTTTCTACCACCTCCTAATAATGTCACCCAACATGAATCTCTCAATGGATTAGTCCACTAACGACACTAGAACACCCATGATCCAATCAGAGCTCAAAATCTTCACCTTTGGAACATTGCTGCATTGGGGAATAGGCCTACAATACATGAGTCTTTGGGGGATTTTTTATATACAAACCATAACATGGTGGATTCATATAATGTATTAATTTGTTTAAAGCTATAGAATGGACTTCACCAAGTATGAACACTAATGTGAACTGTGGACTTTGCGTGACTATGTGTCATCAATACGGGTACATCTGTTGTAACAAATGCACCATTCTAGCGGGGAGTATGGAGAGTGGGGGAGGCTATGTATCTGTGGGGCCAGGGAATATACTGGGTATCTCAGAACCTTTCTCTAAATTTTGCCATAAGCCTAAATAAATTATATATATATATACACACACACACATGATCTTCATGGGTATTTTTGGTAGTTATTGTAGACAAAAACTGGAAAAGTTTTAGTAATTGATAAGATTTGGCGTGGAGGATAATCAACATCACCACTGAAATTACCCAATTTTAAGGCAAAAAATGTAATTAAAAACCTAGGTAGTCTTGACATCTGAAGTTGATTATAGCCAATATGGATAATGAGAGATTATCATCTGTTTCTGAAGACTAAAAGCTAAATGTTTCTAGGGAAATAATAAGTGAAGATGAAGGAAATAAGACAGTAAAGATGAAGCTCTGATGTTTGGAATGGAAGGAAAAGTGCAAATTCAGAGAATTCAGAGAATACTAACATAATCTCACAGCATTATAGAGAACTATTATCTTGCAGAACTGATCTCTATAGTGTCTCTATAGGACTCATGCAAATCTCATAAGAGACAACTGAATAAATGAATCACCAATTAATTTAATTTTCATAAAGAAATATTACTTTCAAGTTTTCCAGATTCTTTAATAGGTTGTTTTGGTGGTTTTTGTTTTTTATTTTGGTACTAGGGATTGAACCCTACTACTGAGCAACATCCTCCCCTTTCATTTTCTTTTTTTCTCTTCTCTTTCTTTTCTTACAGTTTATTTAAAGACAGGGTCTTGATGAGTTTCTTACCTCTGGGATTACAGGCATGTGCCACTGAACCCAGCTCTCATGGTGCTTTTTCTTAGTGAACTGAATTCAAATACATTTTAAAATATTGAATAAATTGTCAGAAATAACGGTATTTTTATTTATTAATTTGGGTGAGGATATTTTCAATTATGCATCTGTCTGCTCAAATGCCAGGCTGATGATAAAAAATTTAAATTTGTTCTTATTTTATTCACTGGTTTAGTCAGCCTTATATGAATAAATATGTTTCATATTTCTGAGAATATATACAATCATGGGATTTTGTAAAACCAGATTTTTCAAACTGAAGATAAAACTAAATTTTGTTATTTCAAATATTTCATTTATAAAAATAAAATCAGATGTATTAATAATTTCATGTTATTCATTATTTTATCTAAACTATATTCAATCCTCTATAAAATCAATATATGAACATTAATGTATTATGCACAAATATTTCAATTAAATCAAATGACCTGAGAAAAGCATTAAAAATTAATAATTGCTATACTTTATAAGTATGGCACTGTGAGAAAAAGGTTAACATATACAAATTGAATGAAGTCATTTAGTACTTAAAAATAATCTATGACAGAGACTCCATTTCAAATAATCTGTGACAGTGATTCCATTTTGATCTCTTTTTTATAAATAATAACAGGGGCATAAGAAATATAAAACACTTGTCCTATATTGAGGACTAAGTGACAGATCTGAGTCTGAGATTTGAAACAGCAATTTGGCTTAAGATGCCATACTCCTACTCATATTAATTTGTATTTTAGATAATTCAGTGCTCCAAATAGGATTTTTTGAAGTGATTACAAAGGAAGATTTCTTCATCTGTGACCAAAGTCTTTTCTTATTAAAAGTTAATGATTTATGGTTGCTTTAATAAACTGTTTTCTTTTCCAAAACATAGATTTTTGAAAAAATAAAACAGAATTAGTTTATCAATATATCCGAGAGTATTCTGCAAGAGTATTTCTGAGAGTTTTGTTTTAAACAATATCTATAATTATGCATGCCATTTTTTTCATTTTTGACTATAAGCAATGACAATTAAAACTTTAAAAGTATATATATTGTGAATTCAAAGCCAGTCTCAGCAACAGCGAGACACTAAGCAACTCAGTGAGACCCTGTCTCTAAATAAAACACAAAATAGGGCTGGGGATGTGGCTCAGTGATGGAGTAGCCCTGAGTTCAATCCTCGATACAAAGAACAAAAAACAATAGAATGGATATTGAATAATCTAAATCTCCAACTGTTGAGATGTCATCACATCACCTTACATTAGACTTTATATTACAAAAATTGTCAGACATTGTTGAGGGAAAGAATTTATAACATTACACAACAGTGTAATTTATAACATTACACAACAACCTATTTCTTTCAGAAGATGACTTCCATGTGCTTGAAAAGTATAATAATTTGTTCAACTAGATTGTATTAAAGTTTTATAATAATGTATAAAATCAATAATATGCAATATAAATAACAATAAGTAATGTGTAAAATCAACAACAATAAACCTGATTCTAAAAATCTACTACTACTATCTGTTAAAATAGAGTTTAGAATTGAATACCATTAACTTCATGATTCAAAGTATAATTTTTCCACTTACTACATGTATAACAATGCTTGGGCTTGTGACATCAATTTATTGACTTCTGTTTCCTAGTTTTCAAGAGAATGCTTCCTTAGTATTATTTTGCAAGTTGGTATCTGGAACACCTAACACAGAGCAGTGCAATTGCAGCATTCAACAAATGTCAATGACCATATATACTCTAATCTCAATCCATACACAAAAATTTTCCAGAAGATGGTAACAACATTCTTTTTTTCAAATTTTTTTTAGTTGTTGATAGATCTTTATTTTATTAATTTATTATTCATATGTGGTGCTGAGGATTGAACCTAGTGTCTCAGGCATGCTAGGCAAGCGCTCTACCACTGAGCTACAGCCCCAGCCCGGTAACAACATTCTTAAATTTACTGGTCACTTCAAGAAATTAAAATGAAAGCTATTCTATTATTTTAAGATCTTCACAAAATATCTAACAACAGATATATATTTGACATATATTTTCAAAACCCAATGTCATTCAAATAAATATGATAAGTGAACTTGGTACAGATAGAAACCTGAAAAAATATTGCTAGTCTCAGTTGCAACTCCTCTAACAGTCCTCTTTCTGAATTTAGATTTTGTTTACTAAAATTTTAAGATAACTAAAATTCTGAGAACATCTACTACACTCTAATTTAAGTTACATACATTCAAAGTGTAAAGTGACATTAAGATTTAGAGATAAAAGCCAAGCTAACCAATATATAGCTTAGAGTTCCTCTTACCATTGCAAAATCAAAATAAAAATGATTTAAGAAGGTTTTTTTGTGCGTGTGATGTTTTGGGGGAATATCATTTTGATAGCAGATATCTAATTATAGTATAATGGTCTATATCTAGGCACAGGATAACTAAAATTATTAGTTGTCAGAAAAACTGATAAAAGAACCAAAATATTAGAAAGAATGCAACTCTTCATTGTTTACTTTTATAAATCCTTTATAACATAAAAATCAGTAATGTCTATTTAGTATCACATTTTAAGCTGAATAAAAAAAAGTCCAAGCAGATTATTCTTTAAGTGTTCAATAACTTGAAATGCTGCCATCCTATTCTAGACTTTTGAAAATCAATACTAAAAATGAATCAGGCTGCAAGGGATTCATCTGCCATAAGCTTCCTTCTGAATCTAGACAAAATAAGAAGAGTTATGTTATATAGCACTGGAAAAGTGTCATGTAGCATTGATTTACTATGTTAGTGACAGCAGTGGAGAAACAAGTCAAACTACCCAAGCAATGGCAAAAAGTGCACTCTACAAATGTTGTCCTTTGGATAACATTATTAGCCCAGGGTAATACCTGGAGGTACAGAGCTGTATTGAAAGGCAACCATCAACCTAACTCAAAGTATTTGACCTCTTGCATTTTAAAACCATAAAAATAGTTAATTAATTTTGGTTAATATATTTATTATCTATGTCACCAGAGAATACAATTCCCTCCTTGATATTTTTGTTTTCTGAACATAATTGAATCAATGAATATAACAAAATTGTGGAAAATTATTTTTAAGTAATGCACCCATGTAATTTGAGCATCCAGTTTTTAAACAATGCTTAAAGCATCAAAGGAGTGTTCTTTTCTTCATCCAACTGGTAAATCAAATATGAAATATGTATTTTTACTTAATGCAGAATAAATAATGACTTATTTAGATCAAAAATGATAAACTTAAGAATAAGTTATTTTGTTACTTATCAATTGGAGCAATGGCAGCAAAAAATTTTTATTAATGTCAATTTAGAAGACATGTAATTATTCATTTCTCTTTTGCAGTGTATCAACTTTTCTTTAATTTTTTTTTTGTGATTTAATAGCATTACTCTCCAATTAATAAAAATAACTTCTTTCATTCTATGGTGATGTTATTGTCACATAGATATCATATAATAGTGAATCTTCAGTTATCCATAAATTTATGGCACATAGTTTAATTAAAATTTAACTAAACAATAGCCTAAGGCAAGCAGAGAATAGATGCATTTTATTCAAGTAAAATGATACTGTTTCCTTTTTTCCACAAATGAGATAAATTCATGGCTAAATATGAATTAAATGGGATTTATTTAAATATTTTATTTTCAGATGTAAAGGATAGTTTCTATTATCATTTAAGAATTGATAAGCCTAGGGGCTGGGGTTATGGCGCAGTGGTAGCGTGCTCGTCTAGCACGCGTGCGGCACTGGGTTCGATTCTCAGCTCCACATAAAAATAAAATAAAGATATTCTGTCCACCTACAACTAAAAAATAAATATTTTAAAAAAAGAATTGATAAGTCTAAGTCATTAAGAAATATTCACACATAATTTTTGTAAAAATTATGAAACCTCTCTTTCCATTCCATAATTATATTTATTAACTTTGTCATGCATGAAATAGTTATAACTATCTTATTCTCACACAAAGAGAATGTCACTTTAAATTTAGCGTTGTTGTCATTTTGAAGGAAGAGCCTCAACTCCCGGAGAGTTACTGCTTTGGTTTAGAATAGTTTGTTTCATGGAACATCAATTTCCAAGCTTTTGAAAGAGCAATTTCACAATCCTGCATGAAAAGTCATGAATATTGGCCCCCTTTCAGGGACTAGGACCGTGTGAGCAGGTATGATGCCCAGTGGAAACTGTGATTTATCATGCTGCTGTCAATAAATTACAGAAGAATTTGAGCCAAACAACAAATAGGAAGCCATAGTGGAGGGCCATGGTGCAAGGAAGCCAAACAACAGGGGAGCCAAATGTGTGCAGGGCTAATTTAATTTTTTAAACCTGTATCTCAGCCCATGCCTTAGGGACACAATTTCTCTCTGGCAACATTTTCTGTGCGGGTAAAACAGCTGCTTTACCTATTTCAACTCAGATCCTGTACTGCTTCAAGCAAATGTTTACCAAAAATAACAGTGGGCAGGCATGCTTTTCCAGAAAATTTAGATGGAACAACACAGATTATCATGCCTCTCAAGTACAGGTTGATATAAATTTTATTTGCTAATAAAATTTAAATTCTGATATTTCTAGTAAGTTGAAAAATAATCAAATATCTATAGATGCTATGAAAATAATATATAATCATATGTTCTAAAAATTATAATAATAAACGTTTACAAAAAAAATTAGGTTATAAAAGGTAATGAATTTAAGAAATACAGCTGCAGCCCAATACAGAACATTTTAACATTTTACAGATATGGAAATTTTCTCAATTATTTAAAAAGCAATTTTTTATTGAATAATTACTATTATCTTTTTGTCTCATTTTTATTCTCCTAAGAAAATGATAATTTCTTTAGAATACCAGATCTGACATCTTACATACTGGGTATATTTTTTATTTTCTTTGGAATTTCATGGCACACTGAAGTTGAAACAAGAAACTACTAAAGTACTAGCAATACTAGAAAAAATACTTTCCCCAGAAGACACTAAAAATAACATATTTGTCCATTCACTACAGGGTATAGAATTCAGTGGCATTCAATAAATTGAAATGAGACTCATGTTTCCCCCCAACTTTAAATGCAATCTCCTTCTGAAGAAATTCAGGATATGTGAACTTACAATCTTACAAAGAGAGAAGGAATGTATTAAGCGAGAATAAGGTATGTATGACTTAGTATTTTTCTTTGTCTACCACCTGGAATCAACTCTTCTTAAGCAGAAAGCATATTTGACAATGCAATGCAATGTTATTTGACTTTTACATGAATGAGGAGTAAAAACTCTATAAGACCTCTGCAGACCTTGAAGGTCAGAATGTAAAGAAACCTATATCAAGGTCCAGGAGGTTCATAAAAAAAGAAAAGCACTAAAAGGCAAAATTTCTAGCTTCTGGCTAAATTCAGTGAGATGTCACAGTCCAGATGAATCAAGTTTCAGGAGGTAGAACGAATGTCAAATGGTTTATGCCAAAGAGCAGCTTGTTCTTGGAGCATGCTTAAGGCCATTTTGTTCAGAGATTTTGTAGAGGCAACAACCTGCAATTGTAAGTCTGAAAAGCCCACCAAAAATCATTAAAACAAACAAACAAAAGATCTTTCTGACACATTGAATTATATAAAATGACTGACTAGGCCTGCAGCATCCTGAAAAAAAAATTATGAGTAGAAAATTGTTTCAAGACTAGAATGACATAGAATATGTCCATGTAGCATTCTGAGCCACTTACAAGATATTGTCCTATCTTACATGTACATAAACAACAAAGAAAAAGGAATAAAGGGTATGAAACTGACAAAATTCAGATTTGACTTAAATAGACATAATGAATATCCAGTTCTAAGTTTTTGAATGTATCTCACTTCAAAATTATGATATAAATGACAATCATGATCCGGCTTGGCCACAGACACGCAACTCTAGTCCTACCGTGATGAGTTCTGTAGTTCAAATGCCAAAGCCATAGCTAACATAACAGTATAATGCTTGCAAAGCTCATATCATCTTGCTTTTGCCACCTTGTTGTTCCATCTGTCCCAGACATATCTGGCACCTAAATAGTAAATGATGAGGTATTAGCATGATTTAACAGAACAACAATTAATAGTCCCCATCTGTTTATTGAAAATAAGGAAATTTGTCTAAATCTAGGCAAATTCTTGCTTCTTCAATGAATATCATTTGTTGGCAAATTGTTTACTGTTACTATTTTACATTCTACCTAAAGCCTCTTAGAAGGACAATATATGTGTGTGTTTATATATATACATATATATGTATATATGTACATGTATATGTAGTATATTGTTAAGTGTTATATATTAGATTATATATAATTTTTATATCTATTGTACTGACAATACATAAAATATACATATGTAATATACATATGAAATATACATGATGTTCTTTACAATATATTCTGTGAACAAATGTCAAATAACAGCTCTATTTAGAGAGCATTGTAAATGCATATTCATGGCAGTAGAAGAAAAAATGGTGACTGTACACACACACACACACAAATAGTCACAATTTTCTATATATGGAAATAAACTTTAAACATAAACATTCACTAAAATTTACAAGAAATCATATGAGGCATAAAAATATAATATTGCAAAGGAAAATTAAACAGTTCATGTGAATATAAAAATGACTTCTATCAAATCTCCTTTTCTTTATCTACATCTTGCACTTCCAATCTTACCTTGCTATGAAAGTAAGAAAATACTGAAAGACCCAATATTTAGAGCTGAAAAAATGAATTAAATGGAGATGGAAGAAATCGGATTTCTCTGAACACATAATTTAAAAAGAGAATTTTTTCTATCATTTATGTAGTACATAAAGAGTGAATGTGCTGATTTATAAATGCTATTACAAATTATCTACATGCTAACCTACAATGTAACATGACTTTATGTCATTCCATGGTAATAACTTAAATCTTCAGTGATATAATGTTATCATAGAGCAGCCATTCCACTTGAGATTTGTTTCTAACTTTTCAGAATGTGAACTTATTGTTCTTGCCAACATTGTTAAAATTATCAAAAAAATTTGAAACTAAACTCAAAATCATACTTTCTAGATTAATAGTATTTGATTGCCACATGAAGGAAAAAGGCATTTATAGATTTCTCAGTTTGATAACTGAAGTACTGGGAGAGAAGCAGAGTAGCTAGTGTTACACAAAGAAACTAATAGAAAAATCATGTTAAAAAAACAATATTTCTCTGTAAAAGCAAAGAGAGAGAATGTCTTAGGTTATGGTATATCTCCTCATTTAGTTTAATTTTTAAAATGAGCATTATTATTAGTTTAATTTTTTATATGAGAATCTGAGTGACAAACCTCCCAAAATAACATATCACACAGTTTTGAAATAGCATGATTAGGTTTCACCCCCTGAAAATCTGGATTCACATCCTGTATTATCTTATACCTCTCAGATATTTAAATACTATTGAATATGTGGTCTGAGAAATCATATGTACCATAGGATTATGCCTACTCCCCAGTACTCTACCTAAGACTCCCATCTCTTCTAATTGCAAGAAAGGGACCAAGATTTGGAAACCAAATAATTCAATCTAATTTTACCCTAATAATTCTTAAATTCAGAAGGAACATAGTTTTACGAAGGGGTTTTAAGTTTTTTTCATGCTTTTTCAAAACTATTTTTTAGCTTGATAATTTAAATGAAGTTTGAACTCTAATTCTGTTTATGTATATTCCCTTCAAACTGTATTAGTTGACTTTTTATAACTTAAAAAAACTTGGAGTTATAATTAACAAATAATTCATTAGCTATTTACACAGAATATTTTGTTTTCTGTAAACCAGATAGTCACACTATTTTCATATTCTGTCTAGTCATTTATAAATATGCTAAATGGTTTAAGTTCAATAATGAAATCCAGTACCACACACTCAAAGTCCTCCCTCCCTCCAGGTTTTTAACAATCAATTTATAAACACTAGGCAATATTATTCAATCAACAACTCAACTTCAACTTGTAAATAAAATACCACACATCTCCCTAGAAAAAAAGCGATATAATTAAATCCTTCCTGAATTATAAATTTTTTTTTTATTTAGGCTTACATGTTAACAGTGCAAGTTTATTCATTGTACATAGACAGAGGATAATATATCAATTCTCTAGTTGTAAGTTGTATAGAATCACAACATATATGCAGTCATACATAAAGTTAGGGTTCTTATGACCATCATATTCCATCACCCTTGCTGTCCCCATGCCCCCTCCCCCCTTACACCCCTGTGCACGGAGATCCACCATTGTTCCCATGTCCTTCCCCACATTTTGGATCAGCATCCACTTATCAATGAGTACATTTGGCATTTGGTTTTCTGAGATTGACTTACTTCACTTAGCATGATATTCTCCAACTCCATCCATTTACCTGCAAATGCCATAATTTTATTCTCTCTTATTGCTCAGTAATATTCCATTGTGTATATATACCACAGTTTCTTTATCCAGTCATCTATTGAAGGGCATCTTGGTTGGTTCCACAGTTTAGCTATTGTGAATTGAGCTGCTATAAACATTGAGGTGGCGGCAGCACTGTAGTATGCTGTTTTTAAGTCTTCTGGGTATAAACCTAGGAGTGGGATAGCAGGCTCAAATGGTGGATCCATTCCAAGTTTTCTAAGGAATCTCCATACTGCTTTCCAGATTGGGT